>JZKD02S2371899.1:397575-409689 GCA_000966675.3 Picea glauca
GTTAACATGGTGTTGACATGTTATGAGGGGCACACGCTGGGAAAACCACCAAATCGGACCTCCCCCACCATTAAAGGCATAAATGTTGGGGGTGTCTGATATTCACTGTTGACCATAGATCTAAGCACGCTTTGATCGTCCACTAAGATTAGTGCGCCTTTTAACCTCAAAGTGCCAAACTTGTCAAATCACCACATAACTTAGGATAAAAATATTTTGTGGGTAGCGTTAGCTCCCCTTTCTTTGTTTTGTCACCAAGGGGTAAAAAACACATCACTTTAACTCAAATCAAAGGCATTTAATCAACCTTTCATCAATTCTATTGAGATAAAACATGCTAATCCTATACCCCAATCTAATTACCTAGAAAATTGACCCAACTTAAATTGTTGGATCAATAATTACTCTAACCTAAGACATTTTACCAAGCTTAGATTGTTTGGCCAAACTTATTCACTAACCTATCTAATTTGGCTAAGATTAAACGATTTAGCCAAATTTATTCACTATCGTATCTGCATAAATTTAAATAGTTTGATCATGGTTAGACAGTATGGATCAAACCAATTTTACTTCATGGGGTTTTATCATTTTTTTCTTTTATATTTTTATACCCTCTTTTGAATTTTTTATATTTTTTTTTCTTTTCTTTTCTTTTTCTCTTTCTTTTTCTTTTCTTTTGTAAATCATTTGGAGAATAAAATATTATTTACAATACAATGAAAATAGAGGAAGAGATTAGAATCACTGGGTGATCCTATGAAATATGGGTATATAACAGTGTCTCCACTTGGGGATGGTGCTCTCCTTGTGAGGTGCCAAGAACCTACTACCTGTTGCTTTGAATCTCCTTCCTCGATGATTTTTTTGCATCCTGATTTTCTTTATTCTGATTGTAAATTTGGTGATCCATATCAGTGGCTTAGGGCCTTCTCTTCGGTATTCAACCATGTGATAAAAATCACATCATACATGACATAAAAGTAAAATTAAAAGTGGTTTGTACAATGAGATGAGTGACTAAGATCTTCATTCTGGTGGAACATAATGTTTGAATATCCTTCCATTTATAGGTCCTCCCGGCAGATCTACTCCATCACTATCCTTGAGTAAGAATGCATTGTTTCCTCTATATGACTGGATGATCAAAGGGCCTTTCCACAAATTGTAGAACTTTCCATTCTTTCCCTTGTCCTCATTTCTTGAATCCCATTTTAGTACGATATCACCCAATTTGAAATCATCCTCGGTTCTTCTGTCATGAATTTTATTGATTCTCTCTTGAATTACCTGGGTCTTGTTATACACCTCCTCTCTGGATTGTTGAAGTTGGATCATACAATTGATCCTCCTTTGAATGTCGTTACGGTATACCTGTACTTCTTGCAACAACTTCATAACAGGAACACCCAAATAGGTGGGGAAAACAACATCAATTCCATCTACCAACTGATATGGGGACATACCAAATGATCTTTTTGTGGTCAGCCCGTCAGCCCAAAGTGCATGAACCAACTTGTTGTGCCAATATTTCTTGTTTTCCTGTAACATATTCTTGATGATATTTACCAAAATTTTATTAGAGGACTCTACCAATCCATTACCCTGAGGGTAATAGGTTGTAGAGTTCCCTAAAGTGATCTGATACTTATCGCAAAATTCTATCATATTTTTTTATCTGAAAGTTGTTGCATTATCAATGATAATCTTCCTGGGGCATCCAAAATGAGAGAGAATGTTATTTTCCAAGAATTTTATAATCATAGCATTTGTGGCTTGCCTGGAAGGTACAACCTCAATCCACTTTGTGAAGTAGTCTGTAGCTGTGAGGATCCACTTATGATGGCCTGATGAGGGTGGGTGAATCTCGCCAATAAAGTCCAAACCCCATTGTTGGAATGGAGCTTCAACCAAAATATGTTTCAAGGGTAAAGGAAAAAGTTTCCTTTTTCCTTCAAATACCTGGCACTTGTGACAGAAGGTTACCTTTTTATGGACATATACAAAAAAGGTGGGCCAGTAAAAACCAACTCTAAGGATCTTGTTAGTAGTAGCCCTCCAATTTAAATGCCCACCATAATATCCTTCATGGAAATCCTGCAATTCTTTGTCAACTTCATCTTTCAATAAACAATTAAGTAAAATTACTCCAACATATTTCCAGTAAATAACTCCATTCAGAATGCAATATTTCAAATCTTTAAGTTTTAAGATTCTAGCTTTAGTCTTTGTCAGACCAAGAGGAGCTTGTAAATTATGCAAGACAAATATAAGGTCTGCGTACCATGGATAATTTGAGAATACCTCTTTGACATGTGGAGTCGCCTGCTCTCTCTGTTCATCAACTACAACTAAAAAGTTTATATCTAAAGAACGAAAATTTGATTCAACCATCAGTTTTTCCAAACCTTGACCCTTGATGAGTTTGGACGGTTTGATTTCTATATCATATTCAAGGATCACAACAATCCATTTCCCTCTTCTACCATCTGGGTTATCCTGAGTCAAAATATCTTTCACCATTGCATTAGGAACATAAGCAATGGCATGTGAATGGAGAATGTAAAATCTAAAATCTTTAATTGATTTACCAAGGTAAAAGCCTGTTTCTCCATTATGTTGTAGTTCAGTGCAACATCTCTCAATGACTTTCTGAAAAATGCTATACGTTGTTCATGGCCTTCACTTTTTTTCTGCAAAAGTACCGTTGCAATGGTGTGTTCAGAAGAAAAAGAGAATAAGTAGAATTATTTAGTCTAGTCAGGATTGATTAATACATGAGCTTGTGTCAATGCCTATTTTACTTGATCGAAGGACTGCTTAGCTTCTATGTTCCACTTTATTTTTGTATATTTTTAAAGCATATTTGTAATGTTTTTGAGGAGTACTGCCAAATTGGGTATGAATCTTCTTAGAAAATTTATTTTTCCTATGAAGGATTGCAATTCCTTAATGTTTCTAGGATGGTCTAACTTCTGGATGGCCACAATTCTGCTGGGGTCTATCTTGATTCCATCTTTAGAGATAATATGCCCTAGCATTTTTCCCTCTTCTAAACAAAAAAGAGTTTTCTTGGGATTTAATGAGATCCCAAACTTTCTGCACTTTTCGAAAACTCGTTTGAGGTGTTGTAAATGTTCCTCATATGATTTTGAATAGACAATAACATCATCCAAGTATATGACTATAAATCTCCCAAGCTCATCCACAAAGGAAATCTCCATTTCTCTCTGGATTGTGGCACCAACATTCATTAAACCAAAGGGAATTTTCACATATATGAAAGTTCCCCAAGGTGTAATGAAAGTTGTTTTCTCTTGGTCATCAGGAAGGACAAGGACTTGGTTATAGCCATAAAAACCATCTAGCAAAGAGATCCTACTGGCTCCAACTACCTTTTGTAGGGTATGATCCATCTTAAGCAGAGGATATTTGTCTTTAAGTGAAACCTTGTTGAGGTTTATGAAATCAATGCAGAGCCTGATTTCTTCAGTCTTCTTTCTAGTAGGAACCAGATTGGAAACCCATTTTGAAAATCTCAAGGGGACTATTATTTTGGCATCATACATTTTCTTTATCTCTTTTTCTATCATAGGCATTAACTTTGGATTGATTCTCCTAAGTTTCTGCTTGAAAGGATTATGCTCTTATTGTATTGGGATTTTGTGTTGTATGATACCAGTCTCATAAGACTTTAAATCCTCATAGCTCCAAGCAAAGACATATACAAATTCCTTGAATAGTTCAATATATTTTTGTTTTTTCTCAGAGGGTAAAGATTTAGATAGTTTAATCATTTTGGGTTTTTCATCTGTTCCTATATTAAATTCCTTAGCCTCTTTTCTAGTAGGTTCAATTTTTGGCTTTTTTTCTATGTCATCGAAATCAAACAATTCTTCTAAAGGAACCAACCCTCTAGGTAAAACATTATTCTTCAATTGCAAAATATCTGAGTCTTCATCTTTTTAATTTATTTCTTCTTATTCTAATTTATTTACACTATTACCTTCTGAATCTAGGTTATTTACACTATCATCATCACTATCAACATCAATATTTGCACACTCGAATTCATTTTTAGACTGCAAAAAATCATCAATTTGTTCATCATTACCAAATAATTTCCAGTACTTGATATTATCCGGGACAATAGACATGCATTTCACCTCCACTGTGTATTGACGATTTGGATGGAAAGGTATTTTACAAGTGGTTTCCGATGTAGCCAATCCATCTGCAAGTATGTTTTGGCCTCTGGGAATTACCTGCAAGTCAATTTCAGTGAAACATTGTAGAAAATCCAAAACAACATTTATATAAGCTCTGAGTCTAGGATGTTTGGAAGAATACGCATCTTTGATTTGCTTAATGATAAGTTCAGAATCACCCCTTACCATAATCCTTTTGGCCCCAAGTTTCTTCAACAACTTCAGGCCAAGCATCGATGCTTCATACTAAGATATGTTATTGGTGCACTGGAAATTTAATTTATAAGAGTGGGTTTCTGAATACCTTTCTTTATGATTATGCACCCACAATCCAGCTCCAACTCCTTCTTTGTTGACCGCTCCATTGAAATCCATACTCCAGAAAGTTTCTATTGGTTCATTAGTTTCTGTTGTCACCATTTTACTTTCCTTATGGGTTGCTTTGATTTCTTCCAAGCCATATGCATCATCTTTGAATTGTGCAATTTGACTATCTAAGTCACCATCATTATATAAAATGAAGGAGTCCAGGTCAGAATGAACAAAGTACAAAGGATAGTTATGAGGTTTCTCTTGACTGTTGACCATGTATTTCATCAGAGTCTTTCTGTACAATCTTCTTTGTTGACCAAATACATGAATGGTGGCATAAGTCATATCTAACTGTAAAGTACCCTTTAACTTGGGCGCACCCCATGATTGAGATAATATCATACCATATTTAAGAGGAATCTATGCAACTACAATATCCATCACCATGCTTTTAGCTGGGATTTGTGCCAAGGTAATACACAAGTCTTTGATCAGACCTATTCATTTAACTTTGCTAGAGTCAAAGGAGTATAAGTACTTGTAAGGCCTTGTGATATCAAGCCTCGATTTCTCCATTACAACCTTGGGCATAATATTGTGAAAAGCACCAGAATCCAGCATGGTGTTGTGTAAAGTCTTTTCATGAATATTCAGACTGATGTAAAAAGGAGGAACATAACCATTGTCAGTTTGTCCCTCAACCTCAAGACCAAAAAATAGCTCAGGTTGATCATCAACAAAATTCACAGTGTCTGTGCCTACTTCTGGTTCTATGTTTAATGATTTGATCACTTGTGATCTGTAAGAATTTGTGTTCATCAGTTCTGTTAGAGGAATAGGAAATTTTAGTTTGGCCAATTCACTTTCCAAGCTGAAAGTGGTAGCATTTCTGTTTTGGCTCTAAAGTTCTGATTTATCATACATGTTTTTCTATGCAGTAGTACTGGGCTGAATTCTGGATGCAATCTTAGTTTGAGATATCCTTGGTGAAGATTCAGGAGTTCTTTTTGCAGTGGTTTCTGGATTTTTCTTTTCAGGAACTTTCTTAGGAGTAGTATCTGAGGTTTTTTTAGCTTCAACATCTTTCTTATTTTCAACATCTTTCTTAGTTGGGTTGTTGTTATATTTATTGCTTCTCAAGTTGTATTGTCTGTGGACTTCCATTATTTCATTCTGGAAGGCTTGATGTTCAACATCTTCCTCATTTACTTCTATTTGTGAAAGGAGAAACAAGTCTTTTTCTTCTTGAGTAAGAAAAATGGAATCGTTATCGTTAACCCCCATAAGGTTTATGTGAATGTCGTCCAACTCCTCAATTATCTCTTCCCCTTCATCAACATAGTTTTCTTGAAGAGGTGGCCTAATCTATTGATCATGACCTCTTTGTTCCCTTTGGTCTCTGGGCTCTCTCTGTCTGATCTGGGGAGGGTTTTTTCTAAAATTTGGATTTTGAATCTGAGGAGCTTGTTGATTCTCTCTAGGAGGGTTTATATCTTTGATTTCTAGTCCTTCCATTAATATTCCCACAGTTCTAACCAAAGAATCAATTCTAGCATCTGAAGTAGAGGTGGAAGGTTCTTCTTTAATTGTAACTCCTTTCATTTCTTTGTCTAGCTCTCCTAGCCATCATATTTTCTTCAACACTTACAACACTCTTTTGCATATCTTCAAGGATGGCATAATTTCTTTCTCTCAGTTGGTAGGACATATCAGCATCAAAACCATCAGGGAAATTTATTAATTCCAAGCCTTGAGGAGGTTTGATATCAACAGAAGTTTTATTATAGATGTTGTTAAAATGAATGCAATAGTATTGTACCATTTCCACTTGATTTATTTTGATATTTTCATATTATGATAAGATTTGGAGAGGGTTTTTCTTTACCTCCCATCTGTAGAGAAAGGTTTGGTGGAAAGCAACAATATCAGCAATGCTAGCAGGACTTAATGCTTTAAACCATTTTTTGACCTCGCTAGTTAAACTTTATGCACAAAGTCTCATCTGGACATCTGCCTGATCAACTTCCTACAAATCGAAGAAATCATTCATTTTATCCACATGTTGTTGTGCATTAAGTTCTCCAGTACCATCAAACTGAGGAAGTCTGGTTTGATAGTCCTATGGCATGTTATGTAAAGGAGCAACCAATACCAAGGGAGCATATCTTGTTGCCATGATTAGTGGAGGAGGTTGAATGACAACTTGTGTGATTGGTGGGGAAGTGACATAATATGTGGAAGATGTAGGGATGAGGGGTATAGACTGAGTTACTTCAGGATTGACAGAAGCTACAACAATAGAAATGGCAGAAAGTTCTACAGACTGTTGAAAATGGGCTTTATACAAATCTTGATCAATATTAGATGCTAGATGTTGTAGTTTCTAAAATTCTTGAAGTATTTTTTGATCGAAATATGTTCTAGGAAAGAGTCTCTCAGGGGTTTTAGGTTGGAGAAAGGTTTTATCTAGTACTATCTCATCCACAAAGCTATCAGATTTGGTTCTCAAAAGAATGTGTTCAAAAGGTAGGTCAAACTCAATATCCTAGATTGTGAAAAGCTTCTCTGGAAGAGAATTTTCCCTAAGAAGAGGACTGCTACTCCCTTGATCTTCTACTGTGTTTCTTTTTCTGATTTAGATTATATACTATTGTTACAGGTTCTAGATCAGGATGTGATCCAGTCTGAATTCTTTTTGGAGCCAGAACTTTAAACTTTAAGAAATCTAAATTAATATATACAAATTTCAACAACCTCTGAACATTTATCTCTTGAAAATTAGATATTCAATTGTTCAGAAATAAAGTTTTCTTTATCTAGGGAAAATAATTCGTAAGGATGGAAAATTTGTTCATTCGCCAGTATGGTCACCACTATGTTAGCACTCTGTAATTCCCAGAGTTTGTTAAGGGAAGAAGAAATTAACAGAGGTAACTTACCAAAACCACTTTCGAAATTGGGATCTAGCATTGCCAGTTTCAGAGAGGGATCTCTCTGTAGGATTTAGATTTGTTTGAGTTTTAGATATTAGGCTAGTTAAAATAATCTGAGTTTGTTGTTTTTTTTATAAAGATTGGCTAAAGTATTTGCATTAAACATCCATTGGGATATGGGGTCTTTATTAAAGATTAAGATTAGATCTAGTTTTTATAAGATTTATTCATAGGGAAAGATAGTGAGAATGTTGGATCTATTAGAATTAAATGTGGTGGAAAGATAGAACATGTGAGAGATTCAACCAAGCAAAGAAGAAGTTAATAATTTCTTTACTTACTATTAGATGAATAACATGCAGATTGCTAAAGACCAGAAACATAGTGCACGAGACAAATTTTGTTCATTAACTTCCTTTAAACGATTAGAAACAGAAAACAAAAATGACTACAGAGTAAGATAAACATTAAAAGAGCAAGATATACATCACCAACATCCAAACACAAGAATCCTGTGAATCAGTATTTTTATTACTGGTCGATCTTCTAAAAAATATTACAAATATAGCTTCTTGGGCGCAAAAATCAACCCTCAATACTTCAAAGTGAGAAGTATTTATACAACAATTACATTTGATCATGTCATTAATGACTAGGATATGGTGGAGGAAAAATCTAACTAAATAGATTACAAATTACAAAATAATAGGACTGTTGATGATCTATTTGAATCCTTGGTGCTGATTCTGAGGAAAATAGTTGTTGATTCATCACTTTGACTTAATTTTCCCTCATGATGACTCAGATGTCCACATCACCTCTACTTGAGTAAAGCACATAGGTCTTCCCATCTCTTTTGACTAAGGATGGAAAACTTTGTTAACCTTCTATATGTTTCATCCATCTCAGTGTACCTGGAAAAGGTAGGATTTGTGATGAAGATGTATTTTATCTCATGTTGGATGCTCAGGTCCAACTGTAAGGTTTATAAGAAATCCTTGCCAGTAATGCTCCCTTGTATGCCTGCAAATTTAGAACCATATTTAGCTACTTCTAGGATGTTCTTCTTGTATTCATACAGAGTGATGAGCCTATCATTGATCACTAATAAACTTGGAAGTCCCTTCTTGTGTAGTGAATCAACCTTACTAAAAAATATATGCACCCCAATGTCCAAGGTCTGGGCTTTCTCCTCTAATTGTAGCATCAATCCATTCTTGTTCAAAACTTTCTTGACCTCAAGCATAGTTTCTGTACTATCCTCAATTTCCAAATCCTCCAACTCTTCTTTGGTCTTAGAATTTAAAAACCTGATGATTTCAATGGCCTCTATTGGCCTCTCTCCCAATTCTCTCCTTATCTTGTCAATGTCTTGTCTGGCTCTCTACACCAATTCATGTTGTTCAAACACAATTTGTATGAGTGGAAAAATATCTGTCATTAACTTGTTGATGTTCATCCATATGTTTTCCTTGGCTTCTAACATTTTTTTGGCCATGACTGTCTCCTTCTGCAACTTTTGTATTTCCCAAGTGAGTCTCTATGACTTGTGCATCTCTGTGTTGTAACTTGACTGGAACATGGATTTCAGTTTCTGGAGGTTATTAATCTCTTCTTGAAATTTTTTAATCTCTTCTCCTTGCAAGGTCATATCCTCCATTGACTTCACCAATTTCTCAGAAGAATCTGAAGCTGTCACTAGGAAGAATGAAGGAATTTCTGTTGTTGTGGCTACTACTGTACTGACTCTTGTGAGAGGAACTGCTTCTAGTGGGATGAAATTCATTGGCATACTATATTCTTTTTCTTTAACTAACTTATCCAACTTGGCGTCCATCTCCTTAATATGGGCATTCTGCTCCATTATTAGTTTCGTCAACTCCTCCTTGTGGCCTTCACTCTTAGTCATTTCCTTTGCTTGTGAATCTTCAGTGGCTGGGAGTTTCAGTTGTTTCCTCAAAGATGTTATGTCAATATTTTTCTTCTTTAGTAGTTCCTCGACTTCTTTAACATTTGATGGATCATATCCAATTTTAAGTACCATCTCCTCCATATATTTGATCTTATTATCCTTTTCTAGAGAAGATATATTTTCCAGCTTCAACTGAGACTGGACATTGTTTAAAGAGACCTGCAATTTTGCAGCAGTCAAGGATGTATTTTCTAGGGTGGAGAAAATAATCTCCCTAGTTTGCCTATGAATGTCCATATGATATATTGGATGAACCTCTTTTACATCAAATTCAAAAGTTTCCCTCCTATAATAAAAAATTGTCTTGGGATGAGGAACTCATGCCTACAAGAACGCCATGTGCTTCCTTCCTTTATTCGTGTTGAATGTAGATAGTAAGATATGTTTTGTTTTCAATGTATTATTCCAAAAATGCGCATAGGTGTTGTTGGTCAGCAACTCATTCTTCTTTTTTATCAAGTTGTACTTCTCCAAGATATTAAGTCTTCCAGGCTCCTGTGAGGACTTAGTTGACAATGTGGTATCTGTTTGTTTCCTGGATAAGGAAGTGGAAATTATATGTTATCTTCTTGAGAAGAGTGATGAATGTGGTCCCTCCATGACTATGGTGGATTGAGTTTCTTCTTCGCTAGACCTATTAGGTGTATGGCTGGTTTTGGTCCTCTTCTTGTAGACTTGGAAATCTTATGTTGATACTTCTATGACTGAAGGACATATTTCTTTCCTAGATCTCTTCTCTGCTTGTACCTGTGGACTGTTGGTATGTGAAATATTGGCAGGTGAAGGGTGTTGTTCTGTATCTAGAAAAGTATTTTCCTGCCACTGTCTGATTCATGAACTTTTCAATTTTAGGCTTTGGCACATGAGAATAAGGCAAAATATTGTTTTTAAGCCTGGTTTCTTATATAATGCCATAGGGGTCATAATGTCATGGGGAGATTAGGATGAAATTCATTTAATTTAATAGATTATTGGCTTCTTCCCCTGCAACTCTACTATTGCATATGAAAGAGCTGATCTGGCCTTTGATTATGAGCTGCTGCTTTTTCTTGAATGCCACAAAGTGGATATCATCAGAATTGATGATCTTTCTGATGTATTCCAAGGAGAATATCTTAACAGGAAGGTACTTTGGTAGCTTGTAAGGAGGTAATTCACACCCTCATACCTTGATTTCTGTATGGTCCTGGTAAAGGTACCAGTCTCCTATTTTTGCTAGGTCTGACATATGCATAATTCTCTGAACTTCCTCATTTATTCTTGGTTTTGTTCTTCCACTAAGCATGCATACCACTGGATGGTACAATTGGTCAATGAAATGTTTGAATTTGAAATCATATGAGTTCTTCCTCACTATTGATGTCCAAGAGGTCACAGGTTGAGGATTACCATCTTGATCCAACTTCTAGAGGGATAAGGAGAATTTGTCTGCCTGGAAGAAGAGGACCAGGTACACCAATATTGAAGAATACCTGAACATACCCTCTGTGGAAAACTTGAAAAGTTGTGTATGGATGTTGTTAGCTAGAAACTGGTTGTAGTCAAATTGAATTGTTGCCTTTTCTTCAGTGGAGAAAATGGACAGAAATCCTACAATGGGTTCATCTACCCATTCATCAGAATAGTATCCTAGGAAGCAACATAGGGAAGAAATGATATGGTTTCCTTTGACCGAGAAGATGGAAGAATGATAGGGGGGGGTTCTTTTTAGGAAACTGTGCATTTTCAGGTAGGAAGAGTTCAAAGATTTGAGCTATCTGTTTGAAGGAAAGTTTCTGGTAGAGCTCGGTTAGGATGTCAATAGAGAATGGGGAGGCAGAATCATTTCTAGGTATTTGTAACATTTGATTTATTGTTTCAGGGGTTATGGTGAATAGAGTTTCATCAGATGAAGACACAATGGCTCTTTGGCCAGGAAGGTAGTGAGATTGACACTTCAAGGAGAACTCGGGGAAATGGTATGTCTAGGGAAAAAGGTACAGTGGGAGATTGGATTCCTAGAGTCCGATCTCATCACTCTGGTCCAAGAAAACATCTTTGAGACATAAGTGTAATTCAAAGAAGTCGAATTCACACTTCATCTCTGCAATTAGATAGTTTTTATCGGCTAGGGGGACACGATCTAGGTCGACGGGAGGAGGAAGGAAATAATTTTCATCTGTTTCAGAGGATTTAGATTTGGGTGCCATTTGAAATGGATATATGCAACATAAAATGATGTTGTTTGTATTTACCAGGTTTTAATGGTGCTTGTTAACTGTGAGATTGATGGCGGTTGTTGTGAGAATGGGAAACGGTGGTGTTGATTGCATCTGGATCAATGAACAATGCGGAAATGGGAAAATAATGGAGTTAAATGGTGGAACGAGATGTTCGTTATGGAGTGGATGGTGATTTGGATGTGGAAGGGCATTGATTGGCCAACTAATGGATGGAGATGATGTGGAGGATATTAAATGACCAATGGGTGGATAGGATGTGACGTGCAACAGGTGAGTGGAGTGTGACTTGTAGGAAAGGTAGTGGAGTGTGGCAGCGGAGTGCGGTGGTGGTATTGATGAGAGGTTTGGCGGTATATCGAAGGAGGGGGTAGGTGGTTAGTGGTAATGAGTGAGGGAGGTCCACGTTAACATGGTGTTGACATGTCATGAGGGTCCCACGCTGGGAAAACCACCAACTCAACCCCCCC
>JZKD02S2371899.1:409708-428165 GCA_000966675.3 Picea glauca
CCCACCGTTAAAGGCAGAAAGGTTGGGGGGGTCCAATATTCACTGCTAACCGTAGATCTGAGCACGCTTTGATCGACCATTGAGATTAGTGTGCATTTTAACCACAAAGCACCAAACTTGTCAAATCACCACAAAACTTAGGATAAAAATATTTTGTGGGTAGCGCTAGCTCCCCTTTCTTTATGATATCGCCAAGGGGTCAAAAACACATCATTTTAACTCAAATCAAAGACATTTAATCAACATTTCATCAATTTTATTGAGATAAACCATGCTAATCATATACCCTAATCTAATTACTTAGAAAATTGACCCAACTTAAACTGTTGGATCAATAATTACTCTAACCTAAGACATTTGACCAAGGTTAGACTGTTTGGTCAAACTTATTCACTAACCTATCTAATTTGGCTAAGATTAAACTATTTAGCAAAATTTATTCACTATCCTATCTGCATAAATTTAAATAGTTTGATCATGGTTAGACAGTATGAATCAAACTAATTTTACTTCATGGGGTGTTATCATTTTTTATACCCTCTTTTGAATTTTTTGTATTTTTTATTCTTTTCTTTTCTTTTTCTTTTCTTTTGTAAATCATTTGCAAAATAAAATATTATTTACAATTCAATGCAACTAGAAGAAGATATTAGAATCACCAGGTGATCCTATGAAACATAGGGATATAACACTTATCACCTCATAGGGAAGTGTTATCCTCGGTAGGAGCCAATGTTAAGACACGAGTCTGCACCCCTGCCCCTCTCTCTCTTTTCCGCATACCTTCCTATAAATGTTTCCTCTTAAGGTTGGTCAATTTAGTTTCCCATTTGTTTAATGACTTGTTTTTATTCATTGACTTGCTTGATTATTTCTTTGCGCATAATTATTTATGTTTTCCTTGAAAGATAATTGCATGTCTAGTTTGAGTTTACAATACTTATCATCGTGTTTGCCACTAATTGAGCATGCAATAGGCCCCACCAATCCTTTCCTGTGTGCAGAAGACATCCACGTCCACCAAGTTCTTTGTATGCACAGTAAGATTCCGCGGGAAAATGAAGCAATTCAAAAGATGTCAATTTCGGGCTCAGATTGTAGGAACAAACATAGTAAAATTGCAACGGTGGAGATCCAACAGGCCACTCAAATCAACAGTTTTCATACATTCGGAGTGCCAAAATCACGTGGGGTTTAAAATCAAGAGAGAACCCATTAAGTACTGGAACCCTAAAGTGTCGAAGCGACGAAGTCTCGAAGGGACACATCACTTCGGGCCCGTACTACTTCAAGATATTTCCATGCTTTACATCTAGAAACTCTCAAAGTCTGAAGTGTCGAAGATGCATGGTGCTCATTCGTTAGAGACATGTGGCATCCATCTAGCGCTAACACATGGCACCTAGTTTAGTTCATTTGGGTTACGTCATTCACCCATTTCTGAGTGACACGTGTCACTCTCTTTTCATGACACATCGACACAATGACTTCATGTGGACACGTTAAATTTGAGGGTTATCATTCTGACGGTTTTCAATTCAAAACAAACACAGAAAATCCCGAACCCCAAAGGGCCGGAGTCCTAAACTCTGGAAGTGTTTAATGGTAAATTATCTTAATCTCGGATCAATTAGCATAATCATGAATTAATGAATCCGAGAGATTTTCACTTTGGGAGATTCCAACCCAGAGAAAACACAGAGCCCCGAAGTGCCGAAGTGATGAAGCTCTGAAGTGCTGGAGTTTCCCCTCACCGCCATGTCACTTTGCAAGTTTGTTCTTGCCAAAATTTTGAAGACACATGGCACTCATCAGTAATAACACATGGCACTCAATTTAGGTCATCTGTTTGCGTCATTCACCCATTTCCAATTGACACATGTCACTCTTCTTTTATTGAAGTGCCACTCATCATGAAATCACTACCATGTCACTTTACATCATTGTCAATCTGGGAGATATGTAAGTCGGGCACTTAAAAGACTCATGAAGTCCCGAAATGATGAATATTAAAGGTAACCTTGGGTTAATAAATGATTATTGTTGGTTAATAAATCTTGGAGATTGTCCTCTGGGATATTTTGATCCATACCAAATGCAAACTCCCGAAGTGTCGTAGCCCCGAACATCTGAAGTGGGTCCTGAACTACCACGTCACTCTGCAACATTGTTCCTCAGTGAGATATGAATACTATGTGCTCCGAAGCCCCCTAACGTCATATTTCTAAAGTGGCTCACCCATATTTATTGTACATTTTGAAATGTTTAAAAAGGGGCCTCCAAATCAGGAATGGATAAAACACACGTCCAGACTACAGAGAGAGTATCAACGACTCCAAAAAAATTCCAGACAACTTGCTTCTTTCCTTCAAGAGATGAGTAGGGGAAAAACACTGCCAACATATTCAGTTATCTCTAGTGGCCTCAAACAACACACATGCATGCCATTTCTTAATGTAGAACTCATTTCCGTCACTCTTGGTCATTCTTTGCCAATATCAGTTCATTCCAGCACATGCATTAGTCCAGTTTCATCGCTAGTGGTAGTTTTTAATGATTCATTTCAATACTCTTTTAGTTTAAAAACACAATAAGTGGTCTTCTGTGTGTGATAAGAACCACTCTTTTGATTAATTCAAGTGTGAAGTATACATTGTTGTACTCCAACAGTTCTTTATTCAAGTTAATAAGTCGTTCTACAATTGTTAATGTAGAGTTAAGTCTTAGTCCCAGATGGACGAGATCCTCTATAACCCTGATAAATATGCAGTTTCTGTATGTTTTGAGGGTCAGAGTTTTCGGGAAAGGATAACAATAGAACAACTAGTTGGATCCATTCGATGCATGGATTAAATTTCTCTACCTGGTGAATATACTCTTGATGACAATGTTTTGTTCAAATATTCATGTGTTTTTATCTTATCTTGAATACAATTTTTTGACTTGTGCAAAGTACATGTCATTTCTTTCAGATATTTTATAAATTGTCTTTATTGATATGAAACCTATGAAAACAACTAATGCTTGGTGAAGACTTGTTTTATTCGAAACCTAAGGGATTAATTATGTTTTTGATACATGTTTAATGTCTTGAAATGATATTTTAAGCATTAAACTTCTTGCAACAGATTATTCATTGAATGTTTTGTTGTTTCCCTTTGTTTTTATTATTTCACTTGTATGTCATTAGTGTGCCATCAGCCAAGGAGGACCCTCATCCCTATCATCTTCGGACCCAACCATGATCTCATCTTGGTAGAACCAAACCTCTAACTAACCAACAAAAATTAAAAATCAACTATTCTAAACTTGAGGTGGCCTAGCTTTTCCCTTTAGCAGTCAGGTGTAGACCTTAGGACCAACACTGCCAAATTCGATGGTGGAGGGTTTTGAGTCAAATAGCCAACTTGAGTTGGTTTATTGGGTAATATTCCTTGGTAAGGAGCATTAGACTTAAAACCTTGACCCTAGGTAGGATTCATAGAACCTGAATATGGTTGCCCGAGATTAAGGGGTACAAAAGAATTAACTTGAGGAGATTTCCCCCCAGGCGGTTGTTGATTTCCTTGGAAAGGAAAATTCCAAGGTTGATATTGTAATCCAGGGATATACTACCCATACACTGGTTTATGACCCCGAACTTGGGTTTGCCCCTCAACTTGAGGTTGACCTCTAACAGGAATTTGAAAACCAGAAGTGACATAATGACTTGTGCCTCCAATTTTATTGGAGCTACTTGGGCCAGGACAATTAGATCCTTCGGGTGAAGGTGGAGGAGGAATTATAGGCCCCCACAAAGAGAACCTAGGTAGGTATAGGAAAAAAACTACTAGTATCATTATAGCCAGGAGGAACAAAAAGATTAGCCCCTCCAGATGGATTCTGGGCAGGATGAGCAATAGAAGTATTTAGAGAATGATACCCAGGTGGAAGTGACGGATTTGGTCTAAGTGTAAGTGGTTTTCCAATAGTATATTGAGTGATTACTGTAATTCTGACAGAAACAGGCGTAGATTATAGGACCATGGTAGAGCTAGTGAGCTCGAGAGGAACAATTATATGAGAACCAACCAACAATTGGTCTGAGACTATGACAACATTACTGGTCGTGCTAGTAAAATGATCCAAGGGTACTGTATAAGTAGTGGAATTCACAGGCGTGTGTGATTCCATAGGTTGATTATAGGTCCTTTGACGTAAGTGATCCATTCCTAGTTTTTCAAAGATATCTTGTCCCGAAGAAGATCTCCAAAGAGAATGAATAGGAACATAAGCGCTAGGATCAAAGTTTCCAATAGTATGAACCAGAGTTCTAAATGACTCACTCTGAAAGAGTGGATCATCTACACCAGACTCTGTGTGAGTTCCAATAGGTATTCTAGTATAATATTTAGCAACAATGCTTCCCAATGAATTTATCTAGAGAAAAAGTGGATCACGTACAACACTCAATAATGGATTTACAGGAAGTATGGATTCCTCCAATGGTGTAGAAATTTCAACTCATAGGCTACATCGTTATTGACTACTCCTTCAGAAGAACCCTCTGGTGATTTAGGAAGAAAAGGAGTATACTCTTCCAGATCTTCCAAAGGTAACCCTTCCATCCTACGTGAATGGCGAGGGTCGATATTGGCCACACCAAATAAATAATTAAAGAAATCTATGGCTAAGTAGAGAAACAAACAACACTCACTAATAAAATATAGATATCATACACAGAACAAACCTTCTTATTTCGAAGTCACTAGTTGGTGATGAAATCCACATCACGAAATCAAGATAAGAAGGGGCTGGGATAAAGTGGGTGGAAAAATTACATTGACGACCTGCTTAACGGACTTACACCCTAGTGCATAATCCCACACATAATCGTGGGTATACCCTCTAAGGATCCCGAGTGAGTATGGCCAACGTCAATTCCAGGTACCATGAAGACTTTCCCCTCCACTATCACCTCGTGTAAAGAATCTAAAGAGATAGGCCACTAAGGTTACCAATTACGATAATAATGTCCGGGGAAGCAGTCGACATTCTAATCCATGTGCAAGGTCAGGGTATCTAAGTCCAAAATCAACTCGAGAAGGTCCCCACAGGATTTTCTTCTCAAGTGACCCCTAATAATACACACAATATCTACACTAAGACCAACAAAGCAGGGTGAGTAACTTTGTTGGCCCTAATGTGACCTCTTGATTGACCCTTGTGTTAGAAGGGCTTCCCAGGACAAAATGTAGCAAGTGGATTTTTTCTCTCCCTATTACTATATAATATTGTGTGTTTTGATGCTTTGGAGAGTTTGCCTTACAATTTGTTCCAAAGTGCTATCCTAGCTAATGTTGGTGTAGAAAAGTTCTATAAAATAAAAGTTGCTAATAGATTTTAAAATTACATTCTATTTTAAAGGCCATTGTTTACTCAAAAGGGAAACATAAGTGAAACTGATGATATATTTGACCTTGACCCAACCAGATGCAAGAAGAGATGAGATTCAAACATTTCATTCAATGAACTCTAATTACAGTAGGGAGAATGTTTCTCTTTTCAAGAATACAAAAACGACAAAGAACAATTTCTCAATCTTTGAATGATATGAATTCCAAACAATCAAAGCTATCAACTTTTCCAATTTTCTCTTTTCAACAAATATATGAATGCAAAACTTTCTTACAAAGACTACTAAAAATAAGAATACACTTCAGTCTTTACTTTTCAAATCAGAACAAATATGTAATGAAGAGAAGAAAGAATGGTCTAAGAAAACTAGTGCACTCTCAACACTATTCCCAAATCAAACTCACAATGCAAGAAAAAAATGAAATGATAAGAAAACATTTTATCGAATGCAAAAAAGAATTGTCTCTTAATCAACAACAATACAAAAGTTAAAAACAATCGAAAACTCAAAAGAAATCAAGAACTACTTATCAAACAAGCACCCAGGAACAAAGTCTTGAGATTATACCCTTGCAACAAGAAGTCAAGAAACAAAACTTGCAAAGCTTGTAAAGAAGACTTTCAATCCTTAAAAATCAATCAAATCCTGGCTTAAAAGTTGTAAACCAATCATTCACCAGTGCCAAAAGTTCATCCCAGATAGTAAAGACAAATATAGTAAAGTTCACCAGTGACTTTCACCCAACAATTCCTACAGGAATCGTCGCAGGATGCAAAGGAGTACAGTGCGAAAATCTAGGATCATCGTAGGCTATCAACAAGGAACAGTGCGACGTTGTCGCCATGGTATGCACAAGTAGAGTGTGATGACAAGGAATCATCATAGGTTGTAAATATGACATAGTGCGACGATCTCTGAATAAAAGGAAAATTGGGAAAAAAGAAAAAAAATCTCAATGAACCTTCAGGACTAGAGAATCAAGATGGATCACCCACAGACTCAGAGAATGAATTTGATCAAAAGAAGGAAGGATAAAATAAAATAATAAGAAAAAATCCAAAAAGAGGTTGTATCCCCAGTATGGTCGCCAATTTTGTTATTGGACAAATCGGTAAGTGCGGACAAAAACTAATGTCCCTAACTTCCACAGGAAGCTAGAACAAAACAAGACAAATACAAAATTCACCTTAGACTTCATTGTCATATAAACTAGTTCAGAGAGGAATGTGTGACATACCTTTTAAATGACGATTGATCCTCACTAGTGTCATCCTTGTCACTCGATATTTGGATTAGCGAGATGGTGAACCTGTTTAAGAAGAACAAACCAACAAAGAGAGAGATAACAAAGATATGTATATTCCAATGAATTCTATGTATAAGATCAAGGAGTTATACAATAAAATCCAAGACACCTTTATAGGGAAGAAATGTATTGCTGCATTATATTAAAATGGAAAGTGGAGAATACAACCAATGCCTTGATGTTGCAAGATCCCTTTCAATGACTCTTTGCTCCAACAGACATACCTTTTCTCCAATGCCTTTGATGAAGAAGATCCACAATCTGACTTAGAGAGCTAAAGCAAAGCTATCTCAAGTATAATCTATATCAGAACTCTTCATGCATATGCAAACCTTAGCCTTTTCAATCTTATCCTTTTCCATGAGAGAACCCTCTTTATATAGGGTGAAAGAGGTATGGATGAGGATATTAGGATGATCCCACTAAATCAGAGAAGCGAGTAAGATCCAAATCGATCGGAGGCCACCTCATCTTCAAGAAGATTCCCTTCTAAAACATCCGTGAATTTTGACTTTTCCTTTGCTTAAGCATCGTCGCACCCTATGCACATGAATATTGAGATGAAGTCTTCGTCCATATTTGGTGCAGAGGGAGACAATCAAGCATCGTCGCACCCCAAGTATAGAGAAGGGTGAGACGATCTTCCTTTTCATAGTTTTTGAGAGAGGAAAAGCAACCCACTTTTCTCATGGAGAAAGTATCTTTTAATATTTTCAGGGAACATGGAAGTGAGTTAAGCACATGTCATCAATTTATCACTGGGGTGACCAAAATTATGTGTAACACCATCCCCCTTTCTCTAAGCTCTTGGTCATATGGGATGGCCCATGTGGCCACACGTTAGGCGCTAAACAATTAGGCCCCTATTCATCCAACCTGGCCCCTGGCTCTGGGTCGCATGGGATACAATGTGGCCATGGGTTACCCTGCCCCGCGCCCTAAACCTCTGGTCTAGCCCTAGTGCATGGCCCCTAGTCAGTCAGGCTAGCTGTAGGGCCCAAGATATGATCATCTTCTTGTTGTTATTATACACTTTTTTCCATATGTATATATGCATTTTTTATCTTTCAAAGGAGCTTTTTGAAGAAGTTTATGGTAAAATGATATAATCGGCATGAGGTACGTATAATTTGAGTTTTGTGATTCAATCAAGTTTAATTTATCATATTTTATGGTTTCCAAGAGTTAATTCATGTTTTTCTGCTATTACAGGGAAAAACTCACCATGTTTCTTGGTCCGACACTTGTTCCGGCACTTGATCCAGCACTCGTTCCGGTACTTGATTCGACACTCATTTCGGCACCCAGTATTGCACAAAAATGCAAGGCAAGTTGGTGGTTTTGGTATTGGAGGCCAGTGGTGGACAAATTGAGCACATGGGTTTTGTTTGTCATTGCCCCCTCCAGCTACTAAGCTCAAGACAACTTGATTTCAGTTGTTCAAAGAGGGCGCTCATTGGGTTCCTCCGTTTTGTTAGTTATGGATGCATTTAATGTAATTTGCCAAATTTAGAGGTGGTTCGACCCTCCTGTGGTCGACCACCTGGGTTGTAAGATTATAAATACCAATAATATGCTTATTAGATTGTTAACCAAGTAGCATAAGCATCAGAATTTCCAAAAAAACGATTTTGCTCTGTTTCTAGTTTTACATTGACAGAATAGTCCCAAAACTGCGTTTTTGGACTTTTATGGTGAATTTGACCTGCTGAGGTCGTGGTGTGCTTTTAGAGAGTGACCACGAATTTCTAGGGGGTCCACCAACAGTTTGGTAATTGTCTTCATGTTTATTTTTCATTTCCTAATTTAAATTTCTCTCTTTTTATTTTCTGTACATGTATATTTTTATTGTGCTAATTAGTTTGTTGTAGCTTATTGTTTTACTTCTTTTTGTAGGTTAGATGATGATAAGTGTTAGTATGTGTTGATTTCATAGATTAGAAAAGGATTTCAAGTCTCTCTCTCACTATACTTGCCCTGTGTGCAAATTATGCTTTCTTTTATATTTTTACAGTCAAGTTTAGAACAGATTCTTAATTAGAACAGAGCATATTTTTAATATGAGTTTCTTCTGACAAAGATTGATGGATGGATAGATTTGCTTCCAGCTTGCTTACTTCAGATTTAGATAGATTTCACTTTCTTGGTTATTGGTTAAATGTAATTGTCAATTCACTTTTTAATATCATGTTTTTAATTTCTGTTTTCAGTCATTTTCTTTATCATAGCTTGAATGATTAAAATAGACATAGTATAGTTTCCTTTCACGCAATTTCCTTTCATAGATTAAGATGCAATTGAATTTCTTAGTTAGCTAATGCTTATATCATCATGATGTTCATGGTTTATATATGAATATGCAGGGTATTTAACATTACTTTTATCATGGCTAATTTTTCATTAGACTGTTTACTTCACACCTTTCATTTTTCCATTGAAATTAGTATTGAGCTTATACCATTAGAATTGTCCTTTGTGGTCAAGTGTCATCGAGATATCATTCATCATCACTGAATGCATTCACACAACCACTAGCATTACATTGAGTGTTTCATAGGTTCAAGTTAGTTTCTTGCTTTCATAAGTTGGAAAAGATAGTTTCTTGTTTTCATAAGTTTAGTTGATAGTCTTTCTTGCTTTCAATAGAATAGATTTCCTTTCATGCATTTCATTGAGCATTTAAATTTCCTTTCACACAAGAGAAATAGTTTTTCATTAGGCATTTAGTTCACTTGCCTCTTAGGCTAGGTAGTTGTTCAATGAGAAGTCTTTGCTTACTTGTCTTTTGCTTTATTATTTTGCTTGCTTGTCTATTTGCTTTAATAGGTTAGTTAGGTGCTTTTGCTTGCTTGTCCTTTTATTTTAATAGGTTAGTTAGGTGTCTTTTATTACTTGTCTATTTGCTTTAATAGGTTAGATAGGTGCTTTTACTTGCTTATTTAATTTCTTTCATAGGGTGGTTGCTCATTGAATGTAGGTTGGCGAGTTAAAGGTAGTTTGCTTTCATCATTTGCTTAGTATGCTTAGTAGTTTACCTTTGCTTACTGTCATGAACTAGTTTTATTTACATAGAGTTTGCATTTTCTTTCTTAGGAACTATCCATCAGTCCTTGGCCCAAAAGTACTTAGGTTACCTAGTTTCAAGTTGCTTAGTAGGGTTTGTTCATTAGATAGGTTTTCTTGAGTAGATTAGCCCTAGATAGCCGCTTTCCTGAGTTAGTCTACACTCCTACCAACCTTATACCTTTGGCATATATTTTGCTACAACTCTAATTTTACTTATCCCGGGTTGACAATTTAATTGAGGGTAGTTTAGTGTCTTTTTTAGTACATATAAAACACCTAACATTTTGGCGTCGTTGCCAGGGAGGTGTCTCAAGGTAAGAAGTAATTAGGAATTAGATCATCCTTAGACCTTAGCATTAGTTTGGTGGTGGGGGAACTTTAAGAAAAAAGGTAAGAACCTGCGCATCTGTTATCGCAGGTTCCCCCAAACCCAATAATAGTTTTTCTTTTTGTTTTCTTTCATGAATAGACCTAGGAATCAAATGGTATCTTTTTCTTTTTGTTTTTTCTTTCTTTCATGAATAGGCCTAGAGACCCACAAGGTAGATACATTAAATCAAAATCAGACCTTTCAACCAAGGTTCCTTCCAATCTCTTTGGGGGAAGGAACGTTCCGCTTATAAAATCCGCAGACCGATATCGAAAAACAGGAGCTAGCTCGACTCAAAGAGATAAAATAGTCTCTGAAGGGACTAACACAGGGAGCACTATAGAACAAGAAATTGAATCATCAATCATATTAGGACAGGAGGTAAGACCACTTGAGTCTTCCACAAAACCAAACAATACAACCTTTTCTTTTACACCACCACCAGGGGACTCTAATTTTAAAGATATCATAGACCCTGAACAGGTGAATCTTTTGTTTGGTAGCTCAACCAATGTAATTATCACTCAGATTAACACATAAAATTTGGCACCAATAATCTCAACTGGTTCGAGTAGAGTCCCATACATCCAATCAATAGGAATACCTCTTCATCAAAGGGAAACCTTGTTCTCTTCAAAGATAAAACCACTTAGGTACTCTCTTTTTGGAAACCAAGAAAATATGGGTGATCAAGAGGACCATAACAATATCAGACACAGAGAGGAAGAAGAAACTGGAAACCAAATCGAAACTACCTTCGGGTTTCCGATTTTAGACACCACTCCAAATGTTAACATGAAGAATATTCCTCTCTCAGCACTGCCTACCTTTTATGGTAAAAATAGTGAATATCCAGACACCTTCCTATTTGAATTTGACATCTTGTGTAGGAGCTACAACTATGTGCAAGATGACCAGAAATTAAAACTCTTTCCTACCACCCTCAAAGCATCTGCATTAAGACGGTTCGTGGGGTTGGGAGAATCCAGCATTAGGTCTTGGGAATCCATGAAAGACATCTTTCTTAAGAAGTACCAAGACTACTGCAAGACCAAAGAGTCTCGTAATGACATATTTAAAGTCCAACAGTTAGAAGACAAGACCCTCGAAGACTATATGGAAAGATTTGGTTATATCTCCCAGAAGTCAAAATACCATGACCTCCCAGAGGATGTAGTTAGGGATCTTTTCCTTAAAGGAATTTTCGAAGAATATTTAGAGATACTTAACCTAATGGAATCAGGTGATATTTCTCATAAACCATTCACTGATATATGTGAAATGTGTAAAAACTACTCAAGGAGTAGAGCCAAAATAGAGAAGAATGTTCAGGACCCTTACAATAGACGCTTAAAACCAGTTAGTTCAGGTGGTATTGTGAGAGAAGAGATAGGGAAACTTTTAGAAAACTTCAAGACTGACATCTTAAGAACAATAGGTTCCTAGTTGGATACCCTTAAACTCAAAAAGAAACAGGAGGAGGAAAATGCAGCAATGAGCATATATTGCCCAAGATGCAGGAGGAAGCATTCATCAAGGGAGTGCCCATTAGATAACATTTTAGTTTGTGGCTTCTGTACAGAAGAACATGTGACTGAAAAATGTCCATCATTTCCCAGTTTATTAGCCATCTATAGGAGTGGAGACCCTGAGGATTATTATTATGCACCTAGAAGGCCATGGCTGCCTAGGAATCAACCCGCATACCCAGATCTATAGTCCCAAGTTCCACCCTATTATCAGCAACAACAATGGAACTCACCAGGTTGGAAAAACTAGTCTACTCAGTACCAACATCCTTGGATTCAAGGATGGATGGGAGGACACAACCAAGGAAATCCTCAAGCTCCATCTATTCCTATGTACAACCATCCTTATTCTTAGTTCTCATCAAACACTCCGCAGCCTTTGCCAGGTTTTGTTCCACCACCTTTACTTCCTATCCCACAACAACAACTGCTCCAATTTCAAAATACAAGCTCCCCAAAAACGACACTATTACCGGCATAGCCAGTGCCGAACGCCAATAATAAGCCCCCTCAACCTCTTCACAATGTTGAGATGCAGGCCTTCCCGACATATGTTATTACTCCTGTTCCATTACAGGAAATTCAACTAAGATCGGGAAAAGTTCTAGATAGGCAGAGACCTTCAGTAGTCATCCAGGAAAAAGAAGAAGAGGAAACTACCCAACAACCCACGGATGACACTACGTGGGAAGATGTTATTATCCCGAACAATCAAGAACCCAATCTTCCCTAAAATGAACCTTCACAAATTACGAAGGTCCCTCCTTATTCAGACCGATTGGTAATCGAGAAACCTACCACCCGACCGAGATTTGACATTTTGAATGAATTGAAAAATATTTGTGTCAAGATTACTCTGCTTCAAGCCATTAAAGACATTCCAATCTATAGTAAGGTAGTCAAAGAATTGTGTATCAAGAATCTAGGTAGGAAACCAAAGGACCCTCCTACAATACATTTGGTAGGAGGACTCTCTGAGTACATATCAGAGTAGCCAAAGCTAGAAAAGTATGGGAATATGAGAAACCTCGTAGTGACCATAACCATTAAGGAGGTCTCCATCGGAAACACTCTCATAGACCTAGGGGCAGCCATCAATGTTATGACCGTTATTACCTTGGAACAATTACAATTACAACCTCTTCTTTGGCCTACCCCAACCATTTTGGAATTAGTAGATAAGACTAGGGTTACACCTGAAGGGATTTTAGATGATGTCATGGTTACTTTAGCCTCATGGGAGTACCCTGTAGATTTTCTTATCATTCATTGAAAGGATCCTGCCCGAGGCCATCTTGTTATTTTGGGAAGACCTTGGCTAGCCACAACCAATGCATTTATTGGCTATAGAGAAGGAGAAATGACCATCTCAAATGGTCTCTCTATCCATAATCTCACCATTTACCCTCCATCTCAACCTATTATGGAGAATCTATGGTGGCTTGAATTTCCATATGAGAATGATGACTAGGAAGAACCTGTATTTCCTAGTGACCATGCAAGGGCACTTCAGGAGCATACACCAGAAAATATGCTAGTAGTGGTTCCAAAGAAAGTGATCGGGAAATGGATAATTTGTGTTGACTTCCGGGAACTCAATAAGGACACTTTGAAAGACTACTTTCGTCTTCCTTTCATTGACCAAGTTCTAGATACCTTGTCCAGAAAGAAGTATTTCTCCTTTCTAGATGGGTACAACGGGTACAACCAGATTCTTATAGCACCCGAGGACCAGGACAAGACTACCTTTACTTGTCCTTGGGGCACCTATGCCTATAGGGTCTTACCAATTGGATTGTGTAATGCTCCTGCCACATTTCAGCGAGCAGTATTAGGGATATTTGTTGATCTTATTCATGATTGTGTGGAGGTCTACATGGATGACTTCACAGTTTATGGAAACACTTACCAGGAAGCCTTATACAACTTAGAAAAAGTCCTCATCAGATTCCAGGAAATGAACCTATCTCTAAGTCATGAAAAATGCAAAATGTTGTTAACTGAAAGAGTGGTTCTAGGACATCATGTTTCATCTGAAGGAATAAAATTCGATCCTGCAAAGATTGAGGTAATTATTAGACTTCCACCTCCCAATACTCAGAAAGAGGTGAGAAGATTTCTTGGACATGCCAGATATTACCGACGGTTTATTGAAAATTTTACAAAGATTGTTGCACCTATGTTTGGATTATTGATAAAATATGTTGATTTTGTTTGGACTGAGCATTGTCAAACTGCCTTTGAAACCCTGAAAGCTAATCTATATGTGGCACCAGTTCTTAGAGTGCCTAATTGGACTCTCCCATTTAATATATCCGATGATGCCTCCAACACCGCAATAGGAGGGGTATTAGGGAATAAAGAAGACTAACAGTCCTATGCCATTTATTTTATAAGCAAGAACTTGTCCCCTGCAGATTTGAACTACACAGTCACCGAGAAAGAGTTATTGGTAGTTGTTCATGCTAGTAACAAATTTCGTCATTACATTATAGGTTATGAAGTATTTGTACACATTGATCATTCCACCATTAGGTTCCTCATGAATAAGCCTATAACTAATGGCCGAGTGACTAGGTGGCTCTTGTTATTACAAGAATTTAATATTATTTTGCTTGACCGACCTGGAAAGGATAATGTAGTAGCTAACTTTCTTTCCTGAATAAAGAATGAGGATGATGACATCCCTGTAGATGATAGTTTCCCAGATGAGCATATTTTTTCCTTTTTTGTCAATACCCCATGGTTTACAGATATGGAAAACTATCTGAGTACTAGGAAGTTACCGTCTCATTTGTCACTTCATGAAAAGCGAAAAATTATTACACAGAGTGCTAATTACTCTTAGGTTGGTCATGATGTTTTTCGCACATGTCCTGATTTGATTATTCGTAGATGTGTCCGAAGGGATGAGGTCCCTGAAATACTACTAAGTTGTCATGATGGACCATGTGGTGGCCATTTCTTTGACAAATGCACAACATATAAGGTATTACATTCAGGTTACTATTGTCCTAGCATTTTCAAAGATTTTGCCAAGTATGTGAGAAGTTGTGATAGTTTCCAAAGGATAGGTAGACCTACATCATCTGATGAAATGCCTTTGCAGGCCCAAGTTATGATAGAACCCTTTGAAAAATGGGCCCTCGACTTTGTAGGACCAATTTCACCCATGTTCTATAGGAAGAACTATATTTTGGTTTGTACGAACTATGTCACCAAATGGGTAGAGGAAAAAGTCCTATTTAGGGCCATAGAGAATTCTGTTGTCGAATTCATCTACGAAGACACCTTTACCCGCTTCGATGTCCCTTGTGAAATTGTTACCGACCATGGCACTCAATTCACTTCCAAGCTAATGAAAGAGATAATAGAGAAATATGGGATTAAATATTGTAAATCTTCTCCATACCACCCGCAGGCCAATGGTCAGGTAGAATCCACAAACAAAGTTCTAGAAGCCATATTGAACAAGACTGTTCAGTTACATCACTGAGATTGGGCTGATAGGCTCCCAGAGGCTTTATGGGCATACCAAACTACCTGGAGAAATACCATTGGGAATACCCCTTATGAGTTAGTGTACGGGAAACACGTACTTTTACCAATAGAATTCCAAGTAAGGACCTTTCGTATTGCTGCAGAATTAGGATTGAACCTAGATGAGGCTCAGAAGCAATGAGCCCTACAATTGAATGAATTGGATGAAATCAGGCAAGATGCCATCCAACAAACAATATTATTCCAAAACCAGAGGAGAAAGTGGCATGACAAGTTTATTAAAAAGAAACACTTCCATCCTGGTGATTGGGCCCTGTTTTTTGATTCCTAGTTCAAAAACTTCAAAGGCAAACTTACCACCCTTTGGTTGGGCCCTTACGAGGTAGACACTATATATGACAATGGCGCTGTAAAAATTAAAACAATTGGTGATGGAAAAGTCTCCTTTGTGGTAAATGGACACCGACTTAAGTTTTATCATAAGCCCATTTCCAGATAATATTTTCTACAGGTCATGACAGCTGACAAGGCATTGGCCTTAGTAGATGGGGAAGTCTCCCCTTTTTCTTGAAACATTTTCTGAGTTTCCTACTGTATATATGTAAATAGTTTTTGTATTTTGTTAATAAGGCAATTCTAGATATTTCTGTAAGTAATTATTTCACCAGGAGTGCACCATTTCAAGGATCTTTCATCAAAATATTGTTATACTTGAATCTTGTGTTTGCTAAAGCATCAAATGAATAGTGACTTATTGTAATTATCCATGTTTTTGCAAAATTATCATTTTTAAGGCATTCTAAAGCAGTTTCTCTTGAAACTCTTCACCACTGTATAAGGAAGTGATACCATAACTATCAAGGCTAGAGGTCTCTTGTACAATTTTTTTTCAAGAAACCTGAGTAAGTAAGTCAAGTGTCTTTATAAAAGAGTAATAGGGAAGTCTCATTAGAAGTTAGTCATGGAAACATCATAATAATTACAAAATAAGAAAGTGAGTTGAGCCTAGAGATACCATTCTGTTCTTTCTTGATGGTACCATCCACTACACACTAAATATCTTGATTATATCATATCTTTAGATAGGCCACGTCCTCTTAAGTACCCCTTACATAAAGATAACCACTAAACAATATAACGGAAAGTCATCCTCTAACATAAATACCATCCCAAGTGAAAAAAAGAAAAGAAAGAAAAGTTGTTTCAGAGTTGTTCCCCCATCTTCTTGCATAAGCAATCTTATAACAAAATCTTAAAGGATGGAGGGCCAGTCTCTGAGGTTTTAAGAGGCTAACCCACCGGGATACTGAAAAGGTCTGCTGGCAGTGGGTACCAACCTGTGGTATGACTAGGTAAACCCACCGGAGTACTGAACAAGATTTCTAGTAGCGGGGCATTCTACCTAGCAAGGATGATGATATGACAAAAGTAAATAATAAATCTAAACTTTTCATGATGTATGACATTACTTGCAGACAAAGATGACATGAAGTATGTGTGGTTTAGCTAAGGTTAATGAATCTCATAAAATTTCCATTGGGAAATGACTCTAAGACTATCTTGAAACTATCTTGCCTACCTCTTCTTATCTATATATAGGATCTCTTATCCTATAGGTGGGGCCATCTCCTAACTGTCTCGTCTGACCAATCTGTGAAATTTCATCTTTACACTTGACATACTATAAATCTTCAGCTATTGGGGGATTTTGACTAGTTTCCTATACTTTTGATTGTGAGGTGTCACAATACTTAGGTGTGGGGGAGGGGTTCATGAGTTGACAAATGATCATTGCCTAGATAAAGGAGTCTTTGGAAGAATTTTTGTATTATTACCATGATACAGGTTATTATATTGATAGTCATGTTATTTTTAAATGCTTAACTCCTGTGTGCTATACATTACTGAACTCGTGCTTAATAGACCATTCTTTATTGGTTATCTTCCATTACAAGATGCATACTGTAGGTTTGACAATACATGTTTTATGCTTGCTATAACCCGTTCATTATAGGTTTTGACACTATATGTCATATACAAGAAGAATGAGTAAGCATGGAGCACTCTGCCTCTGCTCATTAAGCACTATGGTTGTCAAAAATACTTCAAAATTGCAGGTTGTCCATTAAAAGAGGCGGAAATGCACTTAACACAGGGGTACTAGATGAAGTACCGGATGAGGTGCCAGATGCAATGCCGTTTAAAGTGTCGTTTGAAGTACCATTGCATTGCATACCAGTAATTTTCCTAGATGCCAGGGAACTAGAGTTCAATTGCATTCAATTAAATTTGTTACAGGCATTGATTAAAAGATGCCTCATATGGTTATGATCAAATTTCCAAGTCAAAAGACTTGGACATTGATCTAAGTACGCACCACTCCATTGCTCCTAAGCTTTCCATCAAATTCGAATCTCCCACACATGGCAGCTCACGCGCACATGTGGGCAATGTCCTCCACCATAAGAGCATCCAAAATCAGGCTGGACACTCTATTGTTTCATTTTCCCTTGCCATTTTCTCTACCCTACGTTAAGGAATTGCGCCCAACCTCTGCTGAATTCTCCCTCTGTTCTAATCACACTCAGACTGTGTTAAACCTGTGCCATTTCTTGGCTTGTTTGCACCCTTGCTTGGTAAAATTTTCCCTCTGTTCTAGTTTCACTTAGACCGTGCCCAATTTGTGTCTCTGTGTGGCTCGATTTCTCCCTTTCTTGGTGAATTCAAACCCTGTCACAATGCCCAAGCAATACGAACCCTCCTCCTATGCAGACTTGTTTTCCATTCCAGAATTCACATAGTGTAGGGAAGTGTTCTTGCATGCTGGATGGGGGCCATTTCTATTGAGTTTGCAAGGCCATGATGACGGTATTTCTATGCAATTTGTAGTTGGTTTTGATGGCAAGATAACACATTTAGGGTCTCTCAATTTTGCAGTCACAAAAGAGTCAATTGCTACTGCAACAAAACTTCCAAGAATGGGAGATAGGTGGTTCAAGAATCATCAATTTCTGCACTCAAGTTACAAAAGGGTGTTTAAACCCAAATTCGAGAGCATTTCAAGAGAGAAAGGGCATACTAAGGAGTGGATAAAGCCAGAATTGGTCAATCCCCTTATCGTCATCACAAGGTTAATTACATGTGAACGTAGATACTCCACCTTCAAATCTTATCACTTTAGATTGCTGGCTCATTTTCTGTTCAATAAACCTTTAAACTTCCCTTTTTATTTTCTCAAAAGCTTGGAGAAAATGTCCTCTCAAGTGAGGAAAAATGTGACCAACCCC
>JZKD02S2371899.1:496327-509847 GCA_000966675.3 Picea glauca
ACCAAGAAGAAGAGGTTTTTACCCTTTATGGGTTTCCTCAGGAAATATCTGTCTCTGTATATTTCATATGTGTGACTGATGTCGAATGTTCTATTGCTTACCTCTCTGCATTATTATGATTGTCATTGAGTGCTCTGTAAAGAGTTTAAAATAAGCATAATTGTTTAAGAATAGCAACAACCGATTCACCCCCCCTCTCAGTTGTCCAACATTCTTTACCAGATTGAAGAAACCATATAGTCTAGATTAGCCCTGATTCATTCTTGGTTCCTTAGGTCCAAGTCACACCTCCGAGTTAGTTTTTCCACACCAACACCGGATGATGAAATCCATCGGTGTTGGAGGTTTTTTCGTAGAAGGATATCAATGAAAATGTTCATGGATCATCCCTAATCCCTGCTCCACCCACTGATAAAGTGATACGATGGGACGTTTTAGCGCTAGATACAATTAGATTCAGAGCATTTAAGATACTAGTTAATTCCAAATCTTGCATTAGTTGTTTCTTTGTGTGTGAATCAAAACGTCCGTTTGAAATTATCGATAGACCACATCATCTTTCATGCCTTCAGCATCAACCCACTATGAATTCTATTTACAGAGATTCAGCGATAGATTTGTTTGAATTCCACTCATCACCCGAATTAATTGGTTGATATGACACGGTAAGTTCTTCCCCATTTTAAATTCTCTTGAGCCATTGTAAATGAAACCATTCTACATGAAAATCCATTTCAAAGAATCCAGAGAAGCGAAAGAACCAATTCAAAAGCTGTCGAGATCCCGTGAATATCAAACAACCAAGTTTAGCAAGCTTTATAGGTATTTACCAGTCTATTGATTTTTCATGTTTACACTTCATATATATATATATATTATCCAGTGTTTCTTTGTACGCTAAAGAACACACGACCCACACTAAGAGGGGGGGATGAATTAGTGTGTGGACTATTTTAACAATTTCTTTTCACAAGTTACCAGATAAAACATAATTGAACAGATTAAGAACAATCACATCATAATTACGATGAACACAAAGACACCAAATGTTTGTATAAGATTTTATATAATAAATATGAACATAATAATATGAATATATGTGAAAGAGTATTTTCCTTAGCACCAGCTATTGTTTAATCACCAACTGAAGTAAGGAGAACCAACCCCTCAGAGAGCACCAACTCTCAACCAAGATCTAGCTTGGCGCAAGACCCAACTTGCTACAAGACCCGGCTTGCTGATAGAATCCAGTCTATCCAACTAGAATTTATTCAACTCTAGTAGTAGTGATCCAATATAGAATCAATTTGATCTTATGATCAGAGGAATATCATAATACTCTCATTACCGCATTTCATCTTCTCTCTGTAATTTCCATTCTTTCCTCTGATATCTTCTTGGAAGCTGCTTCAGCTTTTGATCTTTTGTTCTGAAATGCAGACACACATTCTTCTCACCACTTTTTCGCGTTTATATAATCTTCAAACTGGTGTGAAATTTAAAACAAAGTGTCCCTTTATTTGAACCATTGTAACTTTTCATTTAAAATGATAAACTAAACTTTAATTAATATCATTTTTCCTTTTTATTCTTTATTCATATTTTCATGATTTATTCTCTTTTAATCATGACTGTGTATCGATTCATTCTTCGACCATTGTGCCTTTTTGATTAATCAATCTTAATTAATGTTTATTTATTTTACGGTGAAGGTTTTCCATAAATTGATCATAGTCATGGATCAATTTAATGCTTTAAACTCGATCCCGAATCTCTGTTATATTCTCAGAGACCAGATTTCATGGAGGCACTTCCTTCAAACCATCACATATGACCATGCATTACATAACCATAGGTTTACCAATTATAGCAACATGTTATAATTTCCTTTTAATATTCTTACAGCATATAACCAACAGTGGTGACCGAATGCTAAGATTGAACGAGTTCTTGAGCGCTTTACCAAATCAATGGTCACGATTCAATCTTATTATGAGATGGACAACTGATGGGATTTCGACACTTCGACCTTCGGGTCTTCCTGACTTACAACATTGCAAAACTCACGATTACGATATCGCCGATACAATCAGATGGTTTACATTTATATTTGTGGCGATAGATCAATGGTCAAGTTTAAACCTTACACTCATCCTTTAACTGCTAAATCTGATGGCTATGACTTAATCATGCGTTGAGATGGATGGCTGTCATAATTTCAACACTTTTCCCTTCTAGTTTTCATGACTTCAGCATGTCAAATCTCTGAAGCGGTCAATCTACTGACGCATGTCCATTTCAGAATTTCGGCATTTGGGACTTCAAGATATTAGAGTATTTTCTTGCTATGTAAAACTCCCAAAGTAAAAACTCTCAATGTGATGTAAAACTATTGACGTCACATGATGGCTTGGCACATGCCGAGTAGCTACCACGTGTCATTCATAGTCACGATATATATGTTCCTAAAATGCCAATTTTACTTTGGAATTTGTCACTATCTGACTATGCCACATGTCATAGATGATGTGGTCTATTGACACGGTCTGTCAATGTGTCTTGCTTCCTCAAATTCGGGGATTCAACCTTCGAGTTTCTTTGTTGTATGTTATGTAGAACCTCTGGATCTCAGAAATGTCGAAATCCCGACTAAAAGTGCTAGCTCCTCTTCCACAACCCGTTTTACATGTGACCTCGGGTTATGACCCAGGGCTAAGTGTTTCTCATTTCCTCATTTCAGGTTTTCGAGAAAATCTCGTCGTTGTTTCTCTGAATCACGAATCCCCAAATTCATTGATCAGTGCCACATGTTCTCCTTTCAATTGATGGCTAGAATCTCTTCCTAACCTTGCATATCACGAGTTCCCACAATACTTACGTTTGACTTTTATATTCTTTGAGTTAGCGAAACAATGACCCTTCGCCATGTGCCATCCTTGACAAAGGATGGTCCCGATGCTTTTGTAATGATCAACAGGTATGATCCTTATGGTACAATCAATGGCTGTGATATTTTCAGAATGATCAATGGCTATGATCCTTTCGAAACTTTGGAGTGTTGGATAACTCATGGGCTTATCCTCCTTGCAGCTCCACTAGATCTAATGGTTGTTGGCCCTTTGCGCTTCAATTTGATGGCCACGATCCTTCAATGATCCTTAAGCCCACAGTCACCCATATGACAGTCGTCCATTATATGAGACAATCAACACCGTCAACCTCTTGATCGGATGGCTGTTGAGGCTTCTTACTCTGATCGAATGGTTGGTGAGGCTTCTCAATATTTCCTTTGATTCGACGATGCTACTACAAAGCGCTCTTCATTTGCTTCTCCTTTTCGCTCCTCCTCCTGCAAAGTGCTCTTCATTCGCTAACTCTCCTGAGATTTAACACTATGACGTGATATACTGTGCATTGCACTCTTCCTTTTGAGCTTAGATATTCATATTGTTCTCTCCTCCTATTCTCTCTTCCTCCCGAGCTTGTGCTTTCGATCTATACATAATGTTTGACATATTCTTCTGACTGATATACTTGTTGACATCAATGACAATCTTATCTGTGGTAATTCATCATTAACAATAGATCATCACATCGACTGTTAACATCAATGACAATATTTCCAACAACCTCCCCCTTTGTCATTGAGGTCAACACACTAACTTCATACACAAAACTCCCCCTGTGTTGATACTTTCCTCTTATGAAGTTTTCCTTTTATGAAGTTTCTCTCCCTCTTTGACACCAATGGAAAAGGGTTTCTTCTCCTATGATCTATTTGTATAAGTAATTGTCTGACCACTGATAAATCCTCTTGCAATCAACCTTTTTTTGTCATAACTGAATGAATCCCTCTATCAATATGCTCTCTCTCTCTGCTTCTGAGTATTCTCCCCCTTTTTTTCTGAAAAGGTATCTCTTCCTGAAAAGGCTTCGTCCCTGTTAATTTACTAACTTCTTATTTCAGTTGATTGGGATTTTTTTTGTGTGTGTTTCATTAATGAGTAGTCTTTTTTATACCAATTTTTGTAGTTATCGAGTATTTTCAAAACTTAATCTAATCACTTTCCTATTTACTAACCAAAAAATTCCTACGAGTTTTTACTGACTATTCTCCCCCTTTGTTTCTAAAAGGGTAGATTTTATGCCAGGGTTTCTCCTCTTGTTATCTCTACAATATGTCATGTACCTCATTTTGTACATCATAATGTTTCTACTGTGGATATTGTTGTCTTACTGAACACAATGTAATTGTAGGTAATATTCTTCAAACAATCCTTGGTTTTGTCCATCGATTCTCATCGATCTCTAACTAGGATACCAATTTTTGTTATATCATCCAAATTGACATCTACACTCTCAACAATCTTATGTAACCTAATATTGTAGCATCTATATTCTTTCTTGATATAAGCATATCTAAGAAGGATACCTTCATCATATCTGGCATCAACTTTTCTGAGATTCTTCTCAAGCTTTTTGATATAACCCTTACTTCCAAAGACTTTGAAGTATTTTGTAGAATGAGCTCTCCCAAAACATGGTTCACAAGGAGTTTTTCTACTAATAATCCCGAGCTGACCTCTGTTCAATATGAGTACTGATGTGCTTACATCATCCCTTTGTAAAACATTTTCTTGTAGTTGGGTTTTTCCTTCTTCTTATTTTGATTATTTTTATTTTCTTCATCTTCAGGGTCCTCCTTGGGATAGGGACACTTGGATAAAAAATGACCAACTTTACCACAGTTAAAACATTTGAAAAGAAGATTGCCTTTGTACTTCCCTGATCCTTTCTAAAGTTTTCTAAGGAAATTGGCTTCTTCCACATCAAATTCTTCATGATGGCTGGATTGAGGTTTTTTCTCTTGATTTATCTTTGTCTTGGATGCTTTGAAATCGATTTCATCTTTTGTTGATTTATCATGCCCCATTCTCATTTCATATGCTGTAAAGATTCCATGGAGCTGATCGAATGTGAGTGTATTTAGATCAGATCTATCTTTAATTGAAAAAATATTTGCATCATATCTTATAGGTAATAACCTTAAGATTTTTTGCACAATGGGTTTATCTGTAACTTCTTGTTGTTGTTCTAGCATTGAAGATTCATCTTCAACGTCATTATTATGTGCACCAAAAGCTTCTTTATCCTTGTTTTGAGAATATTCCTTATTAGAAGTTTTATCCCCCAAACTCCTATTATTAAATTCATCAATTTCAGGAGCAATATTTTCCTCATCTTTCTTACTTGGTACTTGGGATTTTATTTTCCATATCTTCTTATTTACTCTTGTCGTCATATTGTGTGAATCATTTCTTATTGACTATTTTCTTGAGTTCCAAAAGTCATGGGCTTTGTGACCATGTCCACCAAAACTATAGCATCTCATAGTGTAACACTGTGTAGCAATATGCCCAACATGATTGCAGTTCCAACATCTTATACTGTTGTTGTACCTAGCAAATTGTTTTCTTCCATCGTGACTACAATCCAAGGCTTTATGACCATATAAATTACAAGAAAAACAATAGCCGTTAAAAACACTCTCATACCTTCTTTGATTCATCCATGAAGGTGTCTTTATTCTAAACTTTCTTTGAGGTGTATGAGTAGCTTCAGGATGTCTTCCTTGATCTGATCTTCTAAATTTTGTAGCATTTATTTTATTCTTTGAACGTGAAGAAATTGAGTCATACCTAATTTCACTTTTTACAAATGAAGGAGATGTTTTAGACCTGTCTTCATCCTTTACAACTGAAGGAACCGTGTCAGGCTTGTTTTCACCTTTTCCAAATGAAGGACCTGCATCAAATTTCTTAGGAGTAATGATTTATTCCTTGTTGTATTCAAGACCGGATTTGTCATTTGGTGATATTTGACTATCCAAGATCTCATCTAGGGTTTTGGAGCTATTAAAGAACGTGATTTGGGTCTTTCTAAGATTCACAACTTCTGCTTCCAACTCATGACAGGATTCTTCCTTTTTGTCTAACTGGTTCCTTACTACCTCCTCTCTCCTTTTGGCTTCTTCAAGTTGGATTTTAAGATTGACATAGCTTTCCCTTAGTTATTTTAGGTCTGCAAGGTTTTTTCTTGAGACATCATCTTGCTTCTTTTCTTCTTTTGCTTGACTGATTTGATTTTTCAGTCTCTTGATTTCCTCTTCCTTTGCTTGACTGATTTCATTTTTCAGTTTCTCGATTTCTTCTTCCTTTGCTTGATTGATTTCATTTTTTAGTCTCTCGATTTCCTCTTCCTTTTCTTTTGTTAGATCAACAACTTTTGTTTTCAATCTTTTGATCTCTTATTCTTTGTTTTCTAGCTGAATCTTTTTCTCATATATGATTTCTTTATTGTATTTGAGTTTTTCTTTTATTTCCATGATATACTTTTGATTGCCAAGCTCATCATCTTCCTTCTCCTTTTCTTTTACTTGACTAATTTCTTTCTTCAACTTCTCGTTCTCCTCTTCTTCCTCTTCTAACTGATTGTCCTTCTCATAAATTATCTTATCATTGTCCTTGAGCATTTCCTTTATTTTCAAGAAATGCTTTTGACTATTTTCAAGGAATTCTTGAGTGTAGTCATGAAGATAGCTATAGTGTGATTCATTATGGTGATAGAGGTATTCAGAGAGATTCCAATCAACCTTTTCTTTGATCTTTGATAGTTTTTCTTCTTCTTCTTCCATGGGATAGATGCTAATAGAACATTCTGTTATTGTATCTGAGTCTTCTTCTTTTCTTGTAGAGGAGGATTCAATATCACTGCTATTGCAATCAAAATATTTTGGAGAATCCTTACTTTTATTGATGGCTGAGTCTTCATCTTCATCCTTGATAGGAATGTCTTCTGTGTCTTTATTTTTGATTTGATACATATTTTCTAAATTTATCCATAATTCCTTGGCTGATGTGCATAGTCCTATGCTTTTTTTGACTGTACCTGATAATCCTTTGAGAATAATCTTCAATGCCACTTCATTGTTCTTCCTTGCTCTTCTTTGGACTGTAATTTTGGATATATTCTTTGATGTAGTTAAGTCCTAGGGCTTGCTTACTATTGAACTCCAAACTTCAGATCCTTTTGACTTCAAATACTGTTTCATATTTTTTCTCCATGAGGAGTAATATGTTCCATCAAATAAAGGAGCTTCAATTGCGGAGAGAACCATCTGTCCACCCATTTCTTCAGGATCTACCTTCCAGTGTTTAAATTGTGTTTTGAAGGAACCTTCGATCTGATACCAATTGAAGAACACATGGCCCAAACTAAGAAGGGGGGGGGGGTGAATTAGTGTGTGGACTATTTTAACAATTTACTTTCACAAGTTACCAGTTAAAACATAATTGAATAGATTACGAACAATCACATCATAATTACAATGAACACAAAGACACCAGATGTTTGTATAAGCTTTTGTATAATAAATATGAACATAGTAATATGAATATATGTGAAAGAGGATTTTCTTTAGCACCAGCTATTGTTTCAACACCAACTGAAGTAAGGAGCAGCAACCCCTTAGAGAGCACCAACTCTCAGCCAAGACCCAGCTTGGCGCAAGACCTAGCTTGCTACAAGACCCAGCTTGTTGATAGAACCCAGTCTATCCAACTAGAGTTTATTTAACTCTAGTAGTAGTGATCCATTATAGAATCAATTTGATCTTATGATTAGAGGAATATCATAAGACTCTCATTACTGCATTTCATCTTCTCTCTGTAATTTCCATTCTTTCCTATGATATCTTCACATTTTCGTTTCTTTGATATCTTCTTGGAGTCTGCTTTAGATTTTGATCTTTTGTTTTGAAATGCAGAGACACATTCTTCTCACCACTTTTTATCGTTTATATAATCTTCAACCTGGTGTGAAATTTAAAACAATGTGTCCTTTATTTGAACCATTGTACCTTTTCATTTAAAATGATAAACTAAACTTTAATTAATATCATTTTTCCTTTTTATTCTTTATTCATATTTTCATGATTTATTCTCTTTTAATCATGATTGTGTATCGGTTCATTCTTCGACCATCGCTCCTCTTTGATTAATCAATCTTAATTAATGTTTATTTATTTTACGGTGAAGGTTTTCCATAAATTGATCACAGTCATGGATCAATTTAATCCTTTAAACTCGATCCCGAATCTCTGTTATATTCTTAGAGACCAGATTTCGTGGAGGCACTTCCTTCAAACCATCACATATGACCGTGCGTTACATAACCATGGGTTTTACCAATTATAGCGACATGTTATAATTTCCTTTTAATATTCTTATAGCATATAACCAACGGCGGTGACCAAATTCTAAGCTTGAACGAGTGCTTGAGTGCTTTACCAAATCAACGGTCACGATTCGATCTTATGATGAGATGGACGACTGACAGGATTTCGACACTTCGACCTTCGAGTCTTCGTGAATTACAACATTGTAAAACTCCTGATTACGATATCGCCGATACAATCGGATGGTTTATGTTTATATTTGCGGAGATAGATCAACAGTCAAGTTTAAACCTTACACTCATCCTTTCATTGCTAAATCCGATGACTATGATTTAATAATGTGTTGAGATGGATGGTTGTCGTAATTTTGGCACTTTTCCCTTCTGGTTTTCATGAATTCAATGTGTCAAATCTATGAAGTGGTCAATCTACTGACACGTGTCCATTTCAGAATTTCGGTGTTCGAGACTTCGAGATAATAGAGTATTTGCTTGCTATGTAAAAATCCTGAAGTAAAAACTCTTGACATGACGTAAACCTATTTACGTCACATGATGTCTTGGTACATGCCGAGAAGCTGCCATGTGCCATTCAAATTCACGATATATATGTACCTGAAATGCCAATTTTACTTTGACATTTGTCACTATCTGACTGTGCCACATGTCATAGATGACGTGCTCTGCTGACATGGTCTATCAACATGTCTTGCTGCTTCGACTTCGGGGCTTCGACATTCGATTTTGTTTGTTGTATGTTATGTCGAACCTCTCGATCTCCAAAATGGTGAAATCCTAACTAAAAGTGCTAGCTCCTCTTCCACAACCCATTTTACATGGGACCTCGGGTTATGACCCAGGGTTGAGTGTTTCTCATTTACTCATTTCAGTTTTTCAAACAATTCTCATCATTGTTTCTCCAAATCACGAATCCCCAAATTTGTTGATCAGGGTGACGTGTTCTCCTTTCAGCTGACGGTTAGGATCTCTTCATGACATCACATATCGCAAGTTCCCACAATACTTACATTTGACTTTTCCATTCTTTGAGTCAACGAAATGATGAACCTTTTCCATGTGCCATCCTTGACAACAGACGGTCCCGATGCTTTCAGAATGATCAACATGTATGATCCTTTTTGTACAATCAATGGTTGTGATCTTTTTGGAATGATCAATGGTTATGATCCTTTCAAAACTTTGGAGTGTTGGATGAATCTTGGGCTTATCCTCCTTTCAACTCCACTGGATCTAACGGTTGTTGGTCCTTTGTGCTTCAATCCAACAACCACGATCCTTCAACAATCCTTAATCCCACGGTCACCTATATGACTGTCATTCGTTATATGAGATAATGAACACCATCAACATCTCGACCAGATGGATGTTGAGGCTTCTTACTCTGATCAGATGGCTGGTTAGGCTTCTCAATATTTCCTTTGATCCGACGATGCTACTGCAAAGCGATCTTCATTCGCTTCTCATTTTCTCTCCTCCTCCTGCAAAGTGCTCTTCATTCACTAACTCTCTTGAGCTTTAATACTATGACATGATATATTGTACAATTCTCTCTTCCTTCTAAGCTTAGATCTTCATATTGTTTGCTCCTCCTCCTGATCTTGCGCTTTCAATCTCTGCATAATGTTTGACATCTTTTTCTGACTGATATACTTGTTGACATCAATGACAATCTTATATGTGGTAATTCATCATTAAAAACAGATCATCACATCGAATGTTGACATCAATGACAATATTTCCAACATAAGTGGGCTCTAAAGGATTGATTTTAATTGTAGGAACAATTCCTCCAAGAAATCCAACCACTAGGCGATCGTTGAGGGTGCCCAACCTGAAAGAACCAGAGGTAGGAGAAGGATCTTCTCCAGGGGTCGCAAAACAATTAGAATTTGATCCAAGACCATAACCGATTATTAAAACATCTACAAAGAAGGTTTTTATTCAACCTCCAACCTTTGGAGACACACAGGAAAGCATAGGGACCAAGATGACACAACCACATTGGGAAGAACTCTTCAAGAAGATCAGAATAGGAGGAATTCCCGGAATACATCCCACATAGCGACCTATATGTGAGAGCGCTCGACAACCATTTTTTTCCCTAATATCCAACGATCATACCTGCACATGGTGGCAAGTAGAACCTCAATGTTTCTCTGTATAGAACTGTTGCAATGGCTCATCAACCACACATACACATAGAAGTGATTAATCAACTATGACAATGGTGGGTGTGTCAGAGTATCACTGGTTGGCCACTGGTATCTGGATGAATGCGATACCTACATTAGGGTATTTAGGGCCACAAGAGAACCTCATCTCCTACTAGCACATGTCCCTGATTGGCTTGTAGTGGGAGAGATATGCTACCAGACCATCCTACAAGGTTACAATGCCACCCTAGTCAAGGATAAGAAGCTGATGTTTATACCTTATGGATTCCATGTTGTCCTTTACATAGTGAAAGACACCACTCAAGCCAAGAAGGAAGGGTTGAGCCAATTAGAATTTTGATTCCAGACTGATTGATTCCGCAAGCATGACCCAAAGGGTCTAGTCTTGAAACATGCTTCTCAAGTGTCATCCTGCTAGCCATATTCCCACAACAAATTTGAAGACGAAATCTTCACATAAAATGCACAAGAATGGGATGAGGTGGTGGAAAGGATGGTTGATCCCAAAATGACCAAGTTCATAGTCATGAGTCTAGAAAAACAAAAAACAACCATAGAACAATCAGCTCAAGAGGCCCTCATAGCCAGAGAAGAAATTATAGTGGTCGAAGAAACAGTTCCCCAGGTAGCAGTCGAAGTAGCAAAGATTCCCCAGGTAGCCCCGGTGCAAGGTAGAGGTTTCCCCATGAAGCAGGATGCATGGGAGAGTGGGTTACTCATGATGGAATAGGTGCAACGGATAATTTATTAGCTGCAAGATGACCCAGACCTCATATGTATGACAAGACTTCCTGCCGACAACCCGAATGAAATCCAAATGGGCCCAATATGCCCCAAATTCATAGACATTGATGAAATTACTGGGTTAGACGACCCTGAATTCACAATGCCACCAACCGTATCGTCGACAGGTGTTTCAGCTCAGCCAGAGATGGTCGGAACATCAGGGAGGACAAGTGCATCAAACCCCTTAAGCGAGCTGATAAAGATCCATGATGATGATGAGAGCCCAGAGGTATCCATTTTGACCCTCGTACATATCGAAGAGGAAAAGGAGCCATAGAAGACATCTTCCCCAGTTCCTGACTCTCAAATTGAGGGGCTTCCACAAAATGAACAAGAAGTCAAGAGTGTCTTAGACAATGAGCTAGCCAATGTACCGGAGACTCAAGCAGATAGTCTGAAAGATGAGCCAGGGTCGGGTAAATAAAAGGAAGAAGATCCACAGCAGGAAATCAACGTCTCAATGGATGATGATCAGGTAAGCATGAGCCTACCCCTGATGCCTCAATTTCAATTGGTACTCAACTCCTAGATGAGCGAAAAATGAAATATGGGCCTTCAGAACACAGGGAGGAAGTTCAAGAACCTAGTCTTGAACAAGTATATACCATCAAAAGTCTGGGGAATACACTCACCTGGGGAGATCATCATATTCCCGAACCTATGTATGAAGTAACCGACATACATGCCATATCTTATGATCAGAAAAGGAAATCTATTGTCTAGAGAACCACCAAGAACAAGATGATCACTCAAGATCGCTCCATCCTCATCACCACGGAGGAAAATCTGAAAAATACGGAGCACGCCAAAACATCCGAACTCATCGGTGGAGGGATGGAAATAATAGGTGCCACCCTGGATAGAGAAGAAAGGGATGAAGAGGAGTTGGTTGTTTTTTTAAAGGAATTGGAACATTTGCACCACTTGGTGAAATATTACCAGGACACCACACAGGCTGCAGTGTACCTAAGGAATGAATTCAAGGAGGCCTACAACAAGTTTACATATGAATGACACCTATTCACTACAAGGATAGCTGAGTTGCAAGAAGACACCCTCATGGCGTTGGCCATGTGTAAAGATATGGAGAGGTGGTACGAGAAGGTCAACAAGTTGTGGAAATAATCGACTATATCAGTGCGGTGAAAAATGGTCGAGATGACAAAGAGCACGACATTTGGGTGATAAGGGAAAGAAACATCTACCGCATAAGCTAATCGATTGAGTATTGGGTTTAAATGTCCTGGGAACCTCACCAAGAAATCCAAGAGAAATGGGCCAAGTGTGAGAAAAACTGGATCAATATCAATCGGGTGATGAAAGACATCGGACTCCCCAAGTTTGGCACTTCCGATGACTTTGTCGACTTGCACGACATAGTCAAGTCACACACCGAGAAAGACTCATCATGGGCTGAAGAAATAGCAAAGGTGATAGAAATTGCGCCAGGATAGGTGCGACAGTTTATGGATCACCCGATCAAAGCTTAGGCTATGTTGCAATAGTTAAGTACCAATATAGTCAAGTATCAAGCACAAGAGGTGGATATAAGAGAGATTCACTTAGCCCCGATGGAACAACATAGATTCCTGTATGCCAACACATGCGAGGATATGTTCATCAAGTGGTCGGAGTACGAGAAGAGTCACCCACTTAAGTGATATCTTGATATGACTCTTAGAAAAACTGATAGAAAGGAGCACCACATGGCGAGTTTTTTTTTACTTATTTGCACTTCAGTAGTTATTTTTAGTTAATAGTATGTTATAAATAAGAGGACTAACCTATTAGCTAGAGGTGGATGGTTTTTGTAAAGACCCTCATTTTTGGTTTTGTTAAGAACTATTTCAGAGTTTCCTTTAATTGAGAAGTCCTTTTGGGACTAGAGACAAGTTTGTGTTTTCATAAAATGCGTGTATGATTGGATGTGGAGAAGAATTATTTATTATTTCATCTCATGAATGGATGTTGTAACGAGTAAGAGATACTAAATCTATTTATAAGTTATCTGATTCATTGTTTTACAGTTCTTGTCTTTAATGATGAAAACAAAATCATTGTGTGTTATTATGTGATTGATGATCAGAGTTGAGTGAACTATTTTACTTACCATATTTTATCGCATACGTGTTTTCTTCTGATAAATTGCATCTCAGTTAGTAATTGGAATACTGTTTAAGGATAAATTTGTGAGTGCAGACACAGACCAATCTCCCCAGATCCACCTGGATCTGGAACAAAACGTGACAGAATACTACTCTTTCCCTAGATCTAGCTATTGAACGAACTAAGAGAAATGGATAG
>JZKD02S2371899.1:523004-536599 GCA_000966675.3 Picea glauca
CATATTCATGTATTGCATTAACTGAAAGAGAAATATACAACCCGAGCCTTGATTTCGTAGATCTCCTTTCGATGGCTCCTAGCTCTGACACACACACTTGCTCATGCATGAAGAAAATCAATTACTTGTAATGACCTTGCTGTTGTCTCTGTCTGTTGTAGCATCAATTCTCCATACAATAATGCACCAATTCTCCAATGGATTTCTCTAGCTTGCCAACTTCTAACCTTTTCCATAAGCAATCTCCTCAATATATAAGAGAATATAGTTTGGTTACTTGGATAGGGAATGATCCCAAGATATCTGGAAAGTCAGTATTTTGCCAACCATTCGAAATCCAACTCACCCTTCTAGAAGATTCCTTCTAGAAGGATCGAGAACTTATCTATTTTCCTCTTTTAAAAACATGTTTTCACTCTAACCATTGACACAGTGCGAGAAGTTCGCAGTCAAGCTGAATGCAGCCTGCGAGAATTAAGGATTCTCGCAGGAGAGTATATATGCAGCCTGCGAACTATTTTCAAAATATGATTTTTAGAAAATGACAAGTGTAACCTTCTTTAGGAAAATTTTCTTAATGAAGAGTTTGATCTTCCATCATCATGACATGATCATAATATCATCTTGATAACCAAAAATGTGGATAACAAATACTCTTACGGTTAACATATTAGTACTAGGCCTACGATAAATGGTCACTCTTTGCATGCTAGACTGAAAGGGTTATCCCAAGCTCATCCTTTTCTCTAGTAGTCAAGTTTGTTCCCACTTTGTCACTTAGTTGGTTTATACTGACTTCATCTTATATCAACCCCATCTAAGACAAAACACAAAAAGAGAATGTCTGAACTGAAATAGAAATCCTTCAAAAGAAAACACAAATCCCATCGATTATTTTGGATGGATCACACGATATGGAGAACCATTCCACTATTAAACGTTGCAGAGTCTAATTGGGCCTCGGTGGTGGGTTTGGTTCCTACTTTTGAATTAAATGGATTTAGGACCCATCAACAGAATTGGTGCTAGAAGGAGGGCCTGAAGAATGAATGAATGAATATATATTTCACATAATATTTCAGACAACCTGTAGATTCAAAACAACCCACATGAATGGCTAGTCATTCCCAAGACAACCCACACACACTGACTACTCTCGAAACGAGTAACTCACCCCAACACGAGAAATAAAAACTATTCCCTAACATACCCTATGCTCTTCCTCATGAGGAATTGAATCAATTCAGAAAAATCACAAGAGCATACGCCCAACAGATCGGTGCGCTTCACTTAGCTCCATTGCTTCCTCAAAGAAAACAAATAAGCAGACCAGTGGTCGAATCCCCAGACCAGGTTTTTGTACACATAGTAGAATACCTAATATATTTCTCCCTCACTAAAATTGAACATCCTCTTAATATAATCCCCAAAACACCAGCCGGTAACTTCTTGGAGCCCGACAAGTTTTTGGAAGAAGAGGGGTTTAATTCAGGATATGAAGACATGGAAGATAACCATAACCATGATGAAGAGAATGGAAACCTATTGTCCCTTGACCAAGTTTTGGGAAATTCTTGGTCATGTTGATGTATTTTGGGACTTCGACAACCTGTCGAAGGAGGAGCGGAAGACGAAGCAGAGATTACGGGATATCGACCCCTTTTTGGGTCCTTTTCGGGTCTTTGGAATTATGTAATGGGATTGGGATGTTGTCCCATGGGTTTATCCATGTTTATGCCTATTTTGTAATATATAAATAGATTCTTAGGCAAGATATAAGTAGTGGTGCATCTATGTGATGTGAATGTATGCTAAGTGCAAGTAGAGTCTGTAAGTTCTTTGTGCATGAGTGTAAGAGACTTGCAGAGCTAAGTGAAGGTCCTTGTAGTGGATGGTTGAGGGCTTAGTGTTGTAATGAAAGGAAGAAGGATCTAGTGAGCTACGCAGATCTTATGTCCTATGTAGAGTAAGGGTTTTGAGGCTCTGTGCTTGTAACCAATTGATTGAAGACAATAAAAGAGAAGAGTTGGTGGACGTAACCCAAGGGTGGGGGTGAACCTTGTAAACACTGTGTTATGCTACTTTGTGCTTTGTCTTGATGTGTTCACATGTTATTTGCTAAGTGATTTGATGTATTTAGATATATCTACTTATGCTTTGTGCTTATTATATGTGAGAATGTTAGATTTGATATATATGTCTATGCTTAGTGTTTGATCTTCTCGATCTGATCTATTTACCCATGCTAAGTTCTTAAATACATTAGATTAGTGTGGATGCTTCGAAGCCATATTTTATCAGCAAAGTGGATATTGATTGCATATTGAGGAACTGACGGTGCTAAGTACTTTATTAAGTAGTACAAGCCCAAATCTATGTCCCAGCTAAGGTTGCAGACACTTGAGTCTTGCAACCACCCCTGCCTCTACCTCGGGTGATACTTCATCTGCTTTGCAGGTGTTGTCGAAAGGTCTGGTAGTTAGGGATTTGTTGGTGCGTTGTTGTAGCATTGAACCCTAGGTATGCCCCTGTGCCTACAAATGGTTCTATTGTCGGGACCTGAAACTATGATTGTTTGGAACTAAAAAAGAAGAATCCTTGTGAAAAGATTCAACCTGAGATTGTGAAATCTCTGTGCATAGATATGTGCCCTAGTGTGCAGTATCCTACTCGATTTATAAAGATCTGTGCTAAATAAATAAGCCCGATCTGAAAAAAGGAGGTTGGATCTGAAGGAAAGAAGCAAGATCTAAAAGCTTTGTGCTCTAAGAAAGGAAAAAGTGATAATTTCTGATTGAAAGAGGTAAGATATGCAAGCTTTGTGCTCTGATAAAAGGTAATAATAGTTAAATTTTTTATATCTAGAAGCTTTGTGCTCTGTAGAAGTAATATAAGTGGAAATTTTTGTTTCTAAAGTATGGATCTAGGTATGTTTGATAGGTTTTGTCCAAGCTTGAAAACTAGGGTAATAATAGATGAAAGAAGGCTTGATATGAGTATATCTGATAAGAATAGTGAAAGATATGGTTTACCTATGCATAGAAAGAATGTTTGGACTAACAAATGGATGTAGGATCTTAGAAATAATTTTTTTCAGGTTAGATACCATGATCCTAGTGCGCAGTACTGGAAAGGTTGGGGATCATTTAAAAGAAAGAGAGGATTAACCCTCTATTATAGTTGCAGAAGACCGGGACATATTGATAAGGAATTCCCTAGGAAAATACCTAGTTGTCTTTGTTGTAAAGCTATGGACCATGAAGTGTTGTATTTCCCTAGAATGATTGCTAAGGTGGAAGAGATGAATCTGAATAGAGGAAAACCTAAGGTAGATCCATAAATGGAAGAACCCCAGAAAGAATCAGAGAAAGTATTGTTGCAAATAAAAAAAACCCTGAATGACCATCGACATGTCAAACTATTAGAGATCTTCAAGGAAAAAGAATGCAATGAAGTTAGAATAGGATACTTTGACATTGACTTTGTTCTGGATGAAGAAACACAGGTGAATATCATGATAGAAAGAACTTGGGAAGCCACAGGGAAGCTTGCTATGATCCCTTCATTAGGAGGAATAGGACTATTCAAAGGAAAGATGATAAACCTATGTGGAAATATCGCTCGCATACTTATGAATGCTAATGGAACTTCGACAGAAGCATATTTTGAGATTATTAAATTTATTGAAGACAATGCCCCATTTACCACGTTACTAAAAAAACCTTGGATTGATAGAGATCAAGCTAGACAAAAAGAAGAAGAAGAAGTTTTGGAATAGAAGAAACAAGAGTTAAAATATTTCATGACCAGAAGGATAGCACGCTTGATTGAAGAACAAGAGAGAAAATCGAAGCTATTTAACACTAGAAACCCATATATTGAAGCTGAGAGAACACTAGAGGATCCACAAAAGACTGAAGTACTTATCCCAGACAAAGAAGAAGTATCACCTTTTAATCTTAGGAAAGAATCTCAACAACGCGCAGTGACTATGTCAAACGAAGATAAGAATCAGAATGGAGAAAGGAATAATGAGATGAAGCTCACTAGTAAAAATGATAGAAAGTTAAGTAAGAAGAGAGCTAATATCAAAAATTTGCAGAAGGTTCCAGAGGGAACTTTGTAGACGAAAAAATTGCAAAATGGGAGCTTCGTCGGGATATCAGAGCAACGACACATGGCACTTTGCCATGATGAAGAAATAGAGTCGTTGGGGACATTATAACCGTTCGATCGATGCTACGAATGCACAAAAAGGAAATTATGGTTCATCATCAGACTGTTGGACCGTGCCATAATGGATAGAACAGGAGTTAATGGAGTCTCATACCCATTGCAAGTGAGTTGTTGTCGAGTTACCTATTTATCCCGCCGTGCCATGCATAGAGAACACTTTTTCCAATTGATAATTAGAGCTTGCAGACTAAGATGAGTTTATACAGTGATAATCACCTCTCAATACTATGTCTAAGTTGTTCCCCGAACTTGCGATTGTTCACACCAAGTGTGTATGTTGTAATAATTGAGCGCCACAGAGAAAGTTGTTGAATAATTTTTGATTGACCTGATGACTGAAAGAGTCATGTCAGAGAGACGATTATCCACAGGTCTACAAGAATCATCCACGAGAAGACTGCCAACCTCTCCATCAACTGCTTGAGCTGGACCATTCTGGTCAGCCGATGAAAAGCGAACCAAGCACAAATTCGATCTCGTGAATGCTAAGTTGATTCTGAGCATTTTACCTGTCTATCTACCACCTCTGAGCGGTGCAATCAATCGAGACAGTGTGCCTAGAGAATTTGAGTATGCTTTGGTCACTGTGTACCTCTTGAAAGGGATACGTGCAGTTTTCACAGACCAAGAAAATATTACAGCATTGAAGTTTAGCGACTTCAACATTGGAAACAGGAAGGTCTACAACATGATCGCCCCACATAAGTACCTGACCAGAACAAATTGAAAGAATTCAAAGATAGTTCCCTAGTCATGGACTATGAACCTTGCGTAGTCCACACTACTCAATGTCATGAAGATTCCTCACTTCAAAAGGTACCAAGAAGTGAATGCATGCGTCAAGTTGCTACTATCCTGTTACCATGGTAGATACTTGTGGTTAAACCGGTGTATAAGAGTGGATTTGACGTTGATAAATTGGATCATTGGGATTAGCATGGAAGGACCTGACCCAAAGGATTTCTACCGTGGAAAATCCATGGACCGTGCTCTCACACAAAGGTTCAAGGACACTTATGGAGATGTCAAGAATGGAACGCAAGGCTACAAGGTAGCTTCTATCCAGAGCGGCGCAGTGTGCCTAGCTTGTCAGCTGATCACAGGAAAGTTAGTTCGCAAGAACCAACCCACCCAAGTCACTGGTTTTGTAGTCGACCTCACAGGAAAGTGTGTGAAGGGCCTACAAATGAATTGGGAAAAGTACCTAGTGAACCAGTTGGAATTGGACTGCAGGGAAGCGCAATATCAAGGATATGAGTTTCACTTCAACTGGCTTCTAATCCTAATCACGTTCATCGCATGGGAGATTCCCGAAGGTGAGACCTTCCCAAACATCGAGCCCTTTGAACCTCTGGCCACGAAGTTTAGTACACTGTGGTATTCCAGTGACATGAACAAGAAATGACAATCAAATGTCATATTCCACACATATTACAACCAACTAAATACAACCATCTAGTCTGAGCCTCGCATCACACCAAATACTCTCCACCGGTTTTGACCTTTAATGAAATTCAACGCGGACCACCATTTCATTTATATTACAATGTGTGTTGAAGAGCACAAGAAACAACTTCATTCTTACTACAATATGATAGAGGAGGAATTAGAAGAGATTACTAAATATTGGTCAACGAACCTCCTCATTCCAGTAGACCGTGCGGAGATGTTCGATATTGACATTCCAGAAGTAGCGCATGATATGTCTGGAACCAGCAAGACAAAGAAAAATGAAGAATCCCAAGATGTAAGTAGTATCTTAGTGAAGAATCCTTCCATCTCACCTAAGAAAGGAGGTGATGGTGGAGAGATAGATGGCACAAAAGTTGAGCAGAAGAAAGGCAAGGTTACAACACCTAGATACGAGGAGGATCCCTCGAAGAAAAGGAAGGTTCCCCCCCCCCGAAGCCTTCTTCTCGGAAGAAATCGAAAACCTCTATGACCAAAATACAGACTACCCTCACCTCAGATGACTTTGATTTCATTGTAGTAGCCCCAAATGATGCTTCACTGGAGATAGCAGAGAAGCAAGAGGCTAAGCAAGAGGAGATACATAATTGAATTAAGGTTGAACTTCAAGGGGTGCAGCAGGAACTATAGTCTAGCTGCGCAGTTTCCACTGTGCCTCTGTCATTGGAAACACCAGAAATGGGAGATGAGTCAACTCAACTCCACCAAATTGTTGATACAATCAAATCTTGCCTTCGATGAGCATAGGAGGAAATAATGCAAGCCACCCAAGATTTAACACAAGTACAAGAAGGCCTTCTAGAGAAATGTAGTGTTGTAGAATGGGAAAATCTTTTTCTCCAAGCAAAGTGGGATGAAGAAAGAGCACATATGGAACAAAGCAAGGAACAATTGCTCGCGGAGCAACTCGAAGTGAAGGAAAGGGTCAATAGATCACTTCGTTCTGTAACAGTTGCAGAATTAAATGCCAAAGAGAGAGTCCCACAACAGGTGGCACAACTTGAAGAAGTGATTCAACAACTACATTAACGCATAACATATTTGGAGCTACGTACAGTACTCGATACCCCGCAAGATGTAAGAGACCAAAGAGAAGAAACTACCAGGAGCACAGTTGAGAGAATGAAGGCTCTTGTTGGGGAGTGCAAGCAACTCAGTAACCACGGTGCCCAAATGTACGAGAACCTTGCTGAGAACCCAGAGTTACAGAAACTGGAGTCGCATCTCCAGGAAGTGAAGTAGCACATAGACACACTATAGGCGTAGCTGAAGGCCCTGTCATTTATAGACATAATGAATATATCTCAAGAGCAACGCACTGCCCAGTAGCATATCCATATGATCTAGAGAAAAGTTATGGAAGTAATTCAACGGTTCCAACCTGTGCAAGATAAGGACAATCGTTTGTTTACAGAGTTTGAAAGCTAAGGAGCAGAGCTAGAACAGGTTGTCACTACAGCAGAACAACACCTAGAAGGGCTAGTGAATGATGTAGTGATCTAGGAGTTCGTCGAGCAAGAGGCCATAGAAAAGCAGCAAATCAAAGCAGATCGAGCCAAATTTGAGGTGTTCGAAGCATAACTGATCAGACCAGAGTGACTCAGGATGAGTCATAGGTGAGTGTTGGGGGCATGTTGGACCTTGACCAAGTTTTGGGAGATTCTTTCTCATGTTGACCTATTTTGGGACTTGGAAAGCCTGTTGAAGGAGGAGCAGAATATGAATCAGAGATCATGGGATCTTGGCCCTTTTTTGGGTCCTTTTTGGGTTTTGGGATTATGTAATGGGATTGGGATGTCGACCCATTGGTTTATCCATGTTTAGGCCTATTTTGTAATATATAAATAGATGCTTAGGCAAGATAGAAGTAGTGGTGCATCTATGTGATGTGAATGTATGCTAAGTGCAAGTAAATTATGTAAGTGATTTGTGCATGACTGTAAGAGACTTGTAGAGCTAAGTGTAGGTCCTTGTAGCGGATGGTGGAAGGATTAGTGTTGTAACGGAAGGAAGAAGGATCTAATGAGCTGCAAAAATATTATGTCCTATGCAAAGTAAGGGTTTTGAGGCTCTGTGCTTGTAACCAATTAACTGAAGACAATAAAGGAGAAGAGTTGGTGGACGTAGCCTCAGGGTGGGGGTGAACCACGTAAACACTGTGTTATTATTTTTTATTCTTTGTCTTGATGTGTTCACATGTTATTCGCTAAGTGCTTTGATGTATTTAGATAGATCTACTTATGCTTTGTGCTTATTATATGTGAGAATGTTAGATATGATCTATATGGATATGCTTAGTTCTTGATCTACTCGATCTGATATATTTACCTATGCTAAGTGCTTAAATACATTAGATTAGTGTGGATGATACGAAGCCCTATTTTATCAGTGAAGTGGATATTGATTGCATATTGAGGAACTGGCGGTGCTAAGTTATTTATTATGTAGTACAACCAGAGATATGTGTCCCATCTAAGGTTGCAGACACTTGATTTCTTCAACCACCCCTGCCTCTACCTTGAGTGAGACTTCATCTACTTCACGGGTGTTGCTGAAAGGGTCGGTAGTTAGGGCTTTGTTGGTGCGTTGTTGTAGCGTTGAACCCTGGGCCTACCCCTGTGCCAAAAAAACCCACCTAGGAATAATCAATCTTGGTTGGCCAGAGATTCTTTGGCCATCCCTGGATGAGTACATAACCTTCCCTGACATCTAGAGAAGTTACTCCCTAAATTTGACCCTGAAACCTTAGGATTTCCTAAAGATCATATCAATAAATTCATACTAGCTATCAGACTAATGAATGTCCAACATGAAGACGTAGTTTGCAGGCTATTTCCATACACTTTAGAGAATTTGGCCTCCACGTGGTATTTTAACCTACCTATAGGATCCATAACAATTTGGACGAAGTTTCAAAAAGATTTTCTAGATAAATTTCCATAAGAAACTACTACAAGAGCGTTGATGGCTGAGTTGTTTGCCGCCACCATGAGTTCAAGGGAAAGGGTTAAGGATTTTAATTAGATATTTACCACCATCTTAAACAAATTCCATCCCAAGTCTAAACCAACTCAGGAGTTTCAAATTGAAGTGTATGTTAATGCTCTCCCAGCTTCTATTTCCATGTTTGTGTAAAGGGCCGCCAAACTAACCTTAGCTGAGAATTTTGAAGAAGCCAAAATGATAGAGTTCCAAATGAAGGGGTGTAAAGAAGGCCATGTCTCATTAGTTAAGAAAGAAGTTCCACCTCCTCCTAGGACAGGACTGTTTCTTACTAGACCCCCAGGGAAACAAATATAACAAGATCCTAAAAAGGGAAGTGGGGACACAGAGGACCTACAACGCATGGTCAAAAAGATATCAAATGAAATCATAGACATGAAGAGAAGTGAAGGAGAAGGAAACTTTTGGCACAAGGGCATACCCAGGGTTCAGATCTAATAGCGCACCAACAAGCCCTAACTACTGGCCCTTTCGACAACACATATGAAGAAGATGCAGTCTCACCCGAAGTAGCAATAGGGGGTTGCATGACATACGTGTCTACAACCAGAGGAAATGCAAGTGGAATCAAGGAAACCACACACGGAGATCAGATTATTATTTCCAAGCATAAACCTACTTCGCACAATTATATATTATATCTAACATACTAATGCATCATTAGAGTAACAAAAGTAAAGAACACAACATCAATCACTCACAACACAAGATATATGTGGTTTACCCTCTCCCTAGGGCTACGTCCATAGAACTGTGCTTTATAATATATTAGGTGAAATATTACAGTTCTATCTGCGCTCTTAGCTTGTAGATATTCTCTCCTTCTCTCTTCTCTCTATCTCTCTTCCCTGCGCACCCAGCTGCAGGGTTTATCTTTGCACCCAACTGAAGATCTTACAATATTGAATGCTCTCACAGCATAATACTTATCTCTCTACATTAACAACAAAGAACTTGGAATGAACCCATCCCAGGTCCTCTTGACCTTTATTTATACATTACAATAGCTCACCAACATGCTTAGGCCGAAACCTAGGTGTCAAAACCCTAGATACCAAAACCCCAGGTGTCTAAAATCCTAGGTAAACTTTACCCATGTTTTCAAGGCTTTGCCAAACTATCTTTCCTTCCTTCCCACGAGGTTCTCCAAATCATCTACTGGTGGATTTTTTTGCTTGATGAGTTTTCCATGATCCACCTTCCTTGCTGATCTTTCTTCCTCTATCTCCTCATCCAATGAAATTCTCTCTCAGACTTCGCTCCATCTTTTTTTCTTCTTTAACCACTTCAACCTGATCTCAGTCAACCTTCCTTCCGTGCATTTCACGTTTCTCCTTTTCTTTCGTAATATTCACTTTCTTCCATAACCAAGTGCCAAAAAGACCCCAACACTCACCTGTGACTCGTCCCAAGGCACTCTGATCTGAATATTCTTCTATACTTCGACTTCAGACTATGCAACACAGCCTATGATTTATACTCTATTCTTCCACCCTGTGTGTAGATTGTCTTTCTTGTGTCTGGTACCTAGTCTCAACTGCACCTAGTACCTATACACTTCTCCTTCTATTTTTATCGAGAGCTGCAATGAAACTAGTTGTCATAGTACAATTTCAACCGGATCCCATTCACCAATCCTTCCTTCCACTCCCCACTCAAAGTCTTCAGCTGTGTAGCTCCTCCTTCTTTAACATAGGCAACCTCAAATGGCCCCAAACAATGTGTTCTGAACTTCCCTGGATACTTCATGAATTTTATATCATATACCAATACCAGATCTCCTTGCTTAAATGTTTTCTTCTTGATATGTCTGTCATGGTAGGACTTTTTTCGTTCCTTCCGAACCTGCTGATGAAATCTCGCAATAAATCTGTCTTCTTCTAGTTCGACAAACTGTGTGAGCCTCTCTTGAACAATGCCAGTGTCATCCATATCTGTAAAGGATGCAATTCTTAAGATAGGAACTAAATATTCCATGGGTACAACTGCTTCTAGGCCATAAACCAACTTAGAAGGAGTCTGCATTGTCAGCTTCTTACAAGTGGTTCTATAGGCCCATAACACTGTTGATAGTCTCAAATCCCAGTCATCTCTGTTTAAACTGCAAATCTTCGTCATCGTTGTCTCTAAGATCTTGTTTAAGGATTCAACCCTACCATTCGCCTGTGGGTGGTATGGGGTTCTCTTCTGATGGTGAACTTCAAATTCCTGAGTCAAGGCTTCAATAGTATTATTAATAAAATGTGTACCTTGATCACTCATGAGGATCTTTGGGCATCCAAACCAGGTTATGATATCATCAAATATGAAACATGCAGTTGTATTTGCACTACAGTCCTTAACTGCTCTTGCTTCTACCCATCTGGTCAAATACTCTGTCACAATGATGACATATCTGGCTCCTATGCGCTTCCCTATTGGGTTTATAGGTCCCATGAAGTCAATGGACCATTTCTCAAATGCTTGTAAGGTTAGTTGGGGTGCTAACGACATTTCATTTTTTCTAGAAGGTTTCCCAACTCTTTGGCATACATCACAGGCTCTATAGTATTCTTTAGCATCTCTGTGTAAAGTGGGTCACCAGAGGCCAACTCTAAGAACCTTTTGCATTGTTGATTTTCCTACGTAGTGTCCTTTTGTGATGCCTTCATAATATTATGCTAAAATCAGTGGTCATTCTACCTCCATAACACATCTTCTCAGGATCTCATCAGGTCCCATTTTATATAGATGTCCATCTATAAGAGAAAAATCTGCAGCGCGCACTACCGATTGTTTCTTCTGAATGACTGTGTATTCACGAGGTGCTATTCCTGTTGATAGGAACTGAACTATCTCAGTGAAGTGATCGTAAAAATTTCTAATGGCCAGCAACTGTGCATCTGGTAGTGTATCCTCCAAACTTGTAGGTTCCTCTCCATGTTCCAACCTAGACAAGTGGTTAGGTCCCTTGTTCATCCTTCCTGGCTTTACCACAATTTCAAAATCATATTCCTGAAATAACAGAAGCCATCTACATATCCTTCCCCACAACACTGGCTTGTTGACTAGGTATTTCAGCGTGGAGTGATCAGTGAACATCTTAATGTGTCCTCCTAACAAGTAGTGATGAAACTTCTGCAGTGCATACACCATGGCTAACCCTTCTCTCTCAGTGGTGATGTAATTGATTTCAGATGTAGATATTTTCCTGCTAGCAAAGGCTAACGGGTGGCCAATGTCTCCTTCTCTCGGGTCTGCTAATGTTAAGGTCCTAACCCGCACATAGGTAGATCAATGTATTCGGATGTAATACGGGTCAATATTAATAAGGCCTTTCAATAAAATAGAATAAGGCAGATGTAAGAAGACCTAATAGAAGCTTTCGCTTCTAGAAGGATCTTCCTCTAGATTCTTCTCTTAATAGACATATTTAGTATAAATAAGGGTCGAGGGTATGAAAACCCTATCTTGGATATTATTGTAACAGAGTGTTTCTCGACTGGAGGTTGCCCCCTCGAAGAGGCCTGTAAACATTTCTTTCTGAATCAAAGTGCTATTTCAGTTGTTGTTCTCATATTATTTCTGTGTTATTGTGGATGAATATGCTGGTTATATTACTTTTATTCTGCCATTCCTAGCATTTTATTTCTGTTTTGCGTATTTATTAGATATGGTATCTTGCAAGTGGTATCAGAGAACTTTTCTTGGCAGAAATTGTGGGTATTTTTTTTTCAGGGTAGAGACGTATTATAGCCTCTTTAAGCCACAGAGATCTGTCGTTACACACATAAACCCGTGGTTGAGGGATTCATACACGCAAGAAATACAAGTGGTTCTTAAGCGCACATCTGTTGGCCACCCTTGTAACCCCTATTGGTACCCCTTCGAGTGGTAGCACATCAGACAACACCTGTGTATGGATCGACCTAGATTTCCTGAAGCCCTCTTTAGATAAACCTATCGGTTGTCGGACTGCTATAGTGTCACCAAGAACAACACTCGAGAAGATACTCTCTAGTACCTTGGTAGTCGGGTAGTATGACTAAGGGTACGGTCTATCCTCCTTAGTTAGTGCCCTGAGATATTGGGCCGAGTACTACTGTTGGACCCTGCACATATATCAGAGAGCTATAGCATAGGGCAAATCCTTGTCTGTAGAACCCTTGAATACCTAACCCTTGGGGAACATAAACATAAACATAAACAAATTAAACCTGCGAGATCTATTGCCGTGCATATGTGTTCAGGTCGCCAAGTAAATACACATTTATTTTTGGTTAATAATTTGGGGATTTCAGCATTGCAACATTCTTCAAACCGAAGTATAACACTGCAGCTGTAAAAAAAAAAAAAAAGTCTGCAATTTTTTTCACCATTATTTGAGACCTATTCCATTAGATTCATCTCTTCTCTATTATCACATTGATCCATATCATTTTTCTGCAAAAATTTCTGACCCCTTTCACTCCCTTTTCAGTTCACCCATCCTCATGGCCCATACCCATAGCCAATAACTGGAGTCTCGCTTCAACACCTTGCAATCTAGTTTTCTCGAGACCCAACAAGAAGTGCAACAACTCAGTGCTACTATTGCCTCCCGTGATACATCTATCAATACCACCATAAATTCATCCATGAATTCCACAATGGCGGAAGTCAAACATGAACTGAACACCTAGCTTGAATCTATCTTTGCATCACTCTGCACCAAACTCAAGATCCCTACCGATGACTCTTTTCCTGATGCACATACAAATACTGAAGGTGAAACTTCTTCCCATTCGTTTCCGCCCCATCACTTTCAACGGGACATACGCCTTCCACGGGTGGATGTAACCAAATTTGATGGCTCAGACCCCACTGGTTGGGTCACCCAAATGGAACATTATTTCTCTCTCTACAAC
>JZKD02S2371899.1:554782-617086 GCA_000966675.3 Picea glauca
CAGTCGAAGCTACATCCTATTTTTCATGTTTCATGCTTGAAGAAGGTGATTGGAACCAGGTGCCAAATTCAAACCAACCTTCCAGAGTTAGCTGAAGAAGGATCCATTTGGATATAGTCAGAAGCAGTTTTGGACCAGCGTGAACATCACCTACATCAGAGAGCCATCAAGGAAGTGCTAGTAAATTGGAAAGATATGACTCCAGTATATGCCACTTGGGAACCAACTACCATTCTGTAGTAGTTTCCACATCTCAAGCCTTGAGGACAAAGTTGTTTTTAAGGGGGCAGACATGTTAAGGTCCTAACCTGCAAATAGGTAGATCAATGTATTCAGATGTAATAAAGGTCAATATTAATAAGGCCTTTCAATAAAATAGAATAAGGCGGATGTAAGAAGACCTAATAGAAGCTTCCGCTTCTAGAAGGATCTTCCTCTAAATGCTTCTCTTAATAGACATATTTAGTATAAATAAGGGTCGAGGGTATGAAAACCCTAGCTTGGATATTATTGTAATAGAGTGCTGCTCGACTAGAGGTTGTCCCCTCGAAGAGGCCTGCGAACATTTCTTTCTGAATCAAAGTGTTATTTCAGTTGTTGTTCTCATATTATTTCTGTGTTATTGTGGATGATTATGCTGGTTATATTATTGTTATTCTACCATTCCTAGCATTTTATTTTTGTTCTGCGTATTTATTATATCTGGTATCTTGTAGCTAACACTTCTCCTAATGAAATAGAGGATGCATCAACATGCACATGAAATTCCTTGCTCCAATCTGGAAAAACCAGAATAGGCGTAATAACCATTTTCTGTTTCAATGTGTTGAAGCTTCGATGACATTCTTTTGTCCAGTGAAACTAACAATCTTTCTTTGAAAGCCTCTCCATAGGTGTTGTGATCTGTGCATAGCCCTCAATGAACGTCCTTTAGTATCTGATATGTCCCAGTGCAGTGCACAATTGTCTGACTGAAGTAGGAGGGGGTAGATTAAAAATAATGGAAATCTTGGACGGATCTAACAGTAACCCCTAATTACACACAATATGGCCTAATAACACTCCAAAGGGTGAAAATAAAATGCATTTCTTCAGGTTCAGGTAAATCTGACATTGCTTGCACTTATCCAACATTAGTCTTAAGAATTCAATATGGTTTTTCAATAAGCTAAAAATAGCCCAATCATCAAAATAGGCTTCCAGAAATTTATGTAAAAACTCCTTGAATGATTCAACCACCACCTTAGAAAATATGGTTGGTGCATTCTTCAATCCAAAAGGCATCACTGTGTATTGGTAGGATCCCCATTCTGTTGCAATCATGGTCTTATGGCGATCTTACTTGGAAATCTTGATAAGATGGTATCCTGGAAATCCATCAGTGAAGGAGTAGACTTCCTGTCCTCCCATGTTATCTAACACTTTGTCAGTAAACGGTGTCGGGAATAGATCATGTATACATGCATCATTCAACTTACTTAGATCTACATAGATTCTGATCTCTCCTGTTTTCTTATCCTGAACCACCATAGGGCTAATCTACTATGATTCTTCAATAGGTTCAATGATTCCTGCTTCCAACATTTTGTCTAATTCAATCTTCACTTTCTCCTTATATTTAGGGTTCAATATGTAGGGTCTTTTTTTAACTGGAATTGCATCTAGTTTCAAGGCGATATTCATCTCTCCCATGGGCCCTTTAATGCCCTTCATATCAGTGAACTTGGTTGGAAACAAGTCCTAATATTCGTGCACTAACTCTGTGATCTTATCAAGAGTGGCATCATCCCAGTAATCTCCAACATTAGCAAGCTTAGGTGCTTGCTCTGTTCCAATATTAACTTTCTTTATTTTGATTGGTTGTCCAATAAAAGGTAGTTTTACTCCTGGTCCTTCTATGTCTCCCAGTCCTTCTATTTTTGCGATGTTCACATTCCTAGGACCATCGTATTCATTGACATTGATATTGTAACATCCTTGCAATTTCTGAAGAAGTGCAGTCCATTCATCCTCTTCTTGCTCCACATGGAGGCTAAGTGCTTCCTCAAATACTTTCTATCTTACAACCTGTAAATATTGATATACCAAAGGGTGTTGACATTCAAACAAAAATGTAGCTAAAATTTTTTGAGTCATACCTTGTCAATCTGCAGTGGTGAGGTGCAATTCTACTTGAATGTACCCATTGATAGGCATTGTGTCTAGAGTATTGATGAATTTATGCACCCACTGCTCTTGAGAAATGTTACTCTAATCCTCCTCACAACCTCACACATGGTCTTTTGGACAATTTTGACCTGTGTACATAACTTCACATCCTTCGACTTGTTCTGAAAATCACATTATCATCAAAGTGTGACATTGTATCCAGTTCACGATGTTCCTTTTATGTGTTTCCCACCATCTTGTCGGAGTAGCTTTCAAAGCCTCATCCAGTGCCAACATTCTCTGTTGTACTGATACAGTTTCTTCAAATTCCAGTAAGAAAGTTTCTAAGTGATTCAAACCATCAAATGTGGGTCAATTACTCACTATTGTGTCGATCCAGCGAACTTCTCTATTCAGTCTAGCACATATTCATGTAGATACTTCATACATTTTATTATTCCATTTCTCCGGTTCTTCTTCTAAGTTTGATGAACATGTGATGTAACTTCGCCAAGTTAAATTCCCATCTCTTGTAGGATTAATGTAATCCTTCTATCTTGTTGTCAATTTGTATATATTCTCCAACTCATATGTGCAGTCTTCTTCTCTGATGGGCTCTGTTTATCTGTGACCTTCATCAGGATCCAAAGGTGTGATGACCCTAAGGCCATCACCTTCAAACGTCATTCTTATTTTCTTCAAGTCAACAACAATATAATTGTTGAAATCCCAATCAATTCCTAATAGTGTGGTATAAGGACATATATCATCTACTATCTCAATCACCTCGAAGTCCATAAATGTTCTGACCCCATTGATGTCCACAGGGACATGTTCCAATCTTCCAAAGGGGCTCACAACCTGTTGATTGGCCATCCTAAGCTTGATGGGGGAATAGATCAACTTAGGTTTTCCCATAAGTGATCAGGTCTGCTTCGTCATGACATTGAACTCTGACCCTAAGGTGAGGACCACATAATATATATCATAATCTCCGATATGAGCATTCAAATGTAGCTCCTTATTTGTCCTTCTCTTTTCAGATACTTGATGTACTGCTCTACTCATTAAAGGATATACATTTCCTAACTCATCCTATCTGATCAAGTTTTGTATCTCTTGTAAAATGATCTCATCCTTTATCAAATTAATGCAAGTGCATAAGAATTCCATGAGATTACTTACCTCTTTTCCTTCTCTGGGAGAAGTAGACTGATAAAATTCTAGAGGCAGTACACATTCTCTTAATTCTGGTCAAGCCTTTGATGAAGAATCCTGATCTCTCCCGAATTCTTTTCTTGCTTCCTCAAATGTCCCTTTCTCTTTCTTTGGATCAAACTCTTGTGTCTTCTCTGTAGATTTTCTAACTCCTGATTGTTATGTAGTCTTCCCTGGAGTCACCATGTCTTCCCCTATAGAATCACCTCCTCTAGTGATAATAACAACTCTGGGATCTTCTCCATGAGGTTCTGTTGTGATTAGTTGTACTTGTTGGTTTCCTCCTTGTCGTTCCTGAAGTTTGGCAAACAGTGCAGGGAAATATTCTATGACATGTTCAAATGAGTTGCAGTAACTGCAAGTGGTACAAGGGTTTTGACAGTCCCTTTCCAAATGACCTGGTTGTGCACAGTTACAAAAAATTATCTAGCCTCGACCTCGAACCATACCTCCTCCTCGTCCTTTTCCTATAAATCCACCATAAGGGTTGAAGTTTCCTCTTCCAGGGGAATTATATTGTGTAGTGTTCCCTTCTTGCTGTACTTCACCTTGAATTTTGTAGATATCCCTTGATATTTCATGCAAGAGGTCATAAGCTCTACAATCCTTCTCATCATGACCCACATATTTACAGAATGTGCAGTAGAGGTTCGTAGGTGTCTGAACATACTTTTGTATGTAATATCATTCTCCGGGGCGATGTATATTTCTACATACCTCGCACCAATGTAGAGTAACTTGCTTCAAAGGGTTTGAAGCTCCAGAAGCCAAGTATTCATAAAACAGGGGATAGTGCTGCTTATCGTGACCTTATGATTTTCATATGATACTCCATATGTATTCTCTCTTATATTTTCCCTTATAGTTTTTCATATCTTCGACCTGGATTGATAATATAGTTGGATGATTCAAGATTTGACTCATACCTAAGTTGGATTCTGCCATAGGGGTCGATTCTAGTTTCATGGCGATCTCCAACGCCTTAGCCTGCGAAGCAATCTTCTGCTGCATCAGAGGGAATAAAATGTATGGTAGTATGGAAGCAATGAACCATTCCTTGTTCTGCTCATCTAGGATCTGAAAACTCAAATGACCTGTCAGGGTCTTAAACCTTTGATCAAACTCCCAAGTAGGTTCAACTACTTTTTTCTTGATTTCTTTCAACTCTGTGATGCACTGTGATTCTAGCTTGGGTTTCTTGAATTCAACAATCAACTCAGCCTTAATCGCATTCAATGGTTTCGACTGGACAACTCCTTGGATGAAATTCATGTACTAGCTCAGTGCGCGGTCTCTTAGGGTAGTACTAAACTGAGCTCATTTAACAGCTTCATCAGTGACATTCTTAATACTCCATACAACTTCACATAGAAACCAGTGTTCGTCAGGATCTTTAGATCCGTCTCCTCTAAAGGTGGTTAACCTCATCTCATTTGACATAGATATTCCTAGGTCTCTTGACTATGTGTGCACTGAAGCACTTGTACCAATGCTCTGAGTGCTCTGATAACTTAGGTTACTTTGGTTACTTGATGTTGTTAAAACTATAGGAGGTGTAACAATACTTACTTCAATAGTCTGCACAGTCCCTGAAGTTTATGACTCTTCTCAATGAGGTTCTTCAGTATTTACTTCTTCTACCCTAGCAAATTTTGAATGTTCCTCACTCAATAACTCTTATTCTTCTCCAGTGTAGAACCCTTCTTCTTGTGTTGGTTCATGATTCTGCTCAAATAAGTCCACCAAAGGGACTTCTCTAAAGATTATCCCACTACACATGTGTCCAACCTCTATGGCATTGTCGTTGTATGAATTCATGGGCATTATCTCTCAATATGCCCCACTATTGTATCTTCAAGATGTTCTTCTCATGCAGTAGCATCTTGATCTTCAGCTTCACAAAATGTGAAAATTTTCCTCTCGGCCCCTTAAAGAAATATCTCTTTGCTTGGCTATATGACTCTACTCTGTCAATAACAAAATCGTTGATATACCCTCCAATGTTACTATCAAACCAGTGATATAAATCTCTCAACACGGTGTTATCAAATCTCTTGACCTTCTTGATCAACGTTGACGTCCAAACCACAGGCAATCTAGATCGGATCTCAAACTGGGTATCTGCTAATCTGGCCATCCACTTGTATAGCTCCTTATGAATCCCTCTAAAGAAAATCTTGTGTATATCAGTAAAGATATACCTTCCCAACCAGTCTTATGTGCTAATATTAGGGTTCTTATTCTGAGTTTCTGCAAATTCATTCTCTTGTTCTTATATCCACTTTTGAATCTTTGTCTTCCATGGAAACCACCTTGACATTACCTCAAGAAGATTATGGTCCTAACAATGGAACCATTTGTTGGCACAGGAGAAGACCCAGGGTTCATCTCTAATAGCGCACCAACAATCCCTAACTACTGGCCCTTTCCGCAACACCTACGAAGAAGATACAGTCTCACCTGAGGTAGCAATAGGGAGTTGTAGGACATAAGTGTCTACAACTAGAGGAAATGCAAGTGGAATCAAGGAAACCACACATGGAGATCATATTATTGTTTCCAAGAATAAACCTACTTCACACAGTTATATATGATATCTAACATACTAATGCATCATCAGAGTAACAAAAGTAAAGAACACAACATGAATCACTCACAACACAAGATATACGTGGTTCACCCTCTCCCTAGGGTTACGTCCACAAAATTGTCCTTTATAATATATTAGGTGAAATCTTACAGTTCTATCTGCACTCTTAGCTTGTAGATCTTCTCTCCTTCTCTCTTCTCTCTATCTCCCTTCCCTGCGCACCCAGGTGCAGGGTTGATCTTTGCACCTAGTTGGAAATCTTACAATACCGAATGCTCTCACAACACAATAATTCTCTCTCTACATTAACAACAACAAACTTGGAACAAACCCATCCCAGGTCCTCTTGACCTTTATTTATACATTACAGTATCTCACCGATAGACTTAAGCTGAAATCTAGGTGTCAAAAACCTAGATACCAAAACCCTAGATCAACTTGACCTGCGTTTTCAGGGCTTCACCAACCTATCTTTCCTTCCTTCCTGTGAGGTTCTCCAAAGAATCGACCGGTGGATTTTTACGCTTGCTATGTTGTCCACAATCCACCTTCCTTAATGATACATCTTCCTCGATCTCCTCATCCAACGAATTTCTCTCTCAAACTTCGCTCCATCTTTTCTGCTTCTTTAACCACTTCGACCTGATCTCAGTCAACCTTCCTTCCACATAGTTCACGTTTCACCTTTTCTTTTGTAATATTTACTTTACTCCATAACCAAGGGCCAAAAAAAACCAAGACCAGAGGCCCTATAAACCTTTATTCAAAATAAATCCTCCTTTCAAAGAAATTGAACCTCCCCCAACAAACTTAAATATCGATCTAGGGAATGTAGCATCTGACTCTTTCTGTACCTATCATCAGGAGAACCACTCTAAAAGAGACTTCCCTCAATCGGTGCATGCCATGAATTTGATGGCCAACCAGTTTCTAGATGAGGTCTCCCTAACCAAACAATCAAGTGGATCAACTATAAATATCATCGATTAGGAAGAGGTTGATCCACTGGAAGAAACATCCATGTTGATATGTGACTCTGATTTACTTATGCCTTTCGATGACCTATATGAAGTCCAAGAACCACCCACAAAATTCTTGGTTGTGAAAACATGAAGTATGGGTCAACTGGTCTCATGCAACCTTGCTACTACCCAAACTTTGGGAGGAAGATCAGCTCCTGGTCACCCGAAAGCACCTTTTTCTCCCCAAAGAAACCCTATGAACATCCATACATGAGAATCTCTCAAGCTTGATTACAACATAGTAGAAGATTCGAAGAAGTTAAAGGAAAATATTTCATTCCTGGACATATGTAGAATCCCTCAACAAAAGGATTTCCTGTTACAAGCTTTGAAATTAGTAGAAAATCCTACAACGAGCACTGACCAAGGAATAAAGCTAACTCCCACAGATCTAGTAAATAAACCAACTATGAACGCCTTCTCTGAGGATAAGAAGGGAAAAAAAAATTCCCCACCGTTCCTTTTAATGTTTGAAGTCTTCAACAAAAACCTCCATAATTGTTTGGTCGATTCAAGAGCATCTTATAATGTTATTCCCTTGTCTATTTGAAAAAAATTAAACGTCGTCCCTCTCAAAAGTGATAAACATTTAATACAACTAGACAGAACCCAGATGAAATTTATGGGAGAACTTAAATATGCAATGATCATAATAGTGACTCACCCTAAATTTGTGCAAGTAATTGACATTAATGTAGTAGATATCCCAAAATCTTATGGATTGTTATTGAGCTGATTTTGGTCCGAGAAGTTAAATGGATACTTTAGTACAGACTGGGTGCACCTTTTGCTACCATTAAAGGGACACACACAGATGATCAAAATTAATAGGGAAAGATATATAAAACATACTGTTACTGACTTAGAAACCCTAAATGAACCCTCTGTTACACATTATTTTCATCATCCCTATGACCCTTAATGATGTAAACCTATATGTTTCCTTCAGAGGGGTCAGTGGCCTGAGTTCCTAAAGAGAGAAGGGAGAAGAACTTTTCCTGAGAAAATAAGTTGCATTTTCCTTTGTAAAAGCCCTATAAAAAAGGAAGTTCGCAAGTTGCATTATAGCTAGGGTGTGAGAATTCCTAATTCTCGTAGGCTGCATCATAGCTAGGTTGCGAGAGGTTCGCAGGTTTCTCTATAGGCAGGGTGCGAGAATGCTTACATGTGGGAAAAATGAACGTTTTCTCAAATCTTTTAGAAGGAGAAACTTCCATGGTGAGGTGGCATCTGAATGGTTTGTATCTTACTCTCTTTCATGATTTAGTGGGATCATCCTAACCTACTCACCTTATCCTCTTCAAATTATAAAAGGAGAGGAGCTCTCATGGAGAAAGTTATCTTTGGAGATTTTTGGATTATCTTAAGTTGGATTTGGCTTGGAATTACTAGCTTGGTTAGAGTGGTTTTGAGTTTTGCCTTTGTCAAGATAGATTGTGAATATTATCAGATCTATGCTATCAGAATTCTTGAAGTAAAAGTGTGTGGGGAATGAAGGACAGTTGGAAGGGACTTTATGACATCAAAGCTATGGTTGTAATCTCTCTTTCACATTTAATATGATACAGTAATACGATTCTTTCCTATAAAGCTTGTTGAGTTTTATTGTATGATTCCTTGATCACATACATAGGTTTATATTGAGTTTATGCTATTACTATCACTTTGGTTGGTTGCGTTCTTTTGCAGGATCATCATTGTATGAGTGTTGGAACGGATCTAGGATGGAAATAGCAAGAGGAAGCAACATTTAAACGGTATGTCACCTATCCCTCTTTAGTTAGTAAATTCAATATCTAAAACTTAAGGAAAGTGTCATGTTTTGTCCTGTTTTGTTCTAGATCTAGGTGGATCTAGGGATATCTATTAGTGTCCGCACCTACCGATTTGTTCGATAAAAAAATTGGTGACCATACTAGGGAAGACATGACAGTTTCATAGCCTCGATTTCCAGCTGCTTATCACAAGCTTTCTCTCAAACCACCTGTAGTTGATGGAATGATCAATCTAGTTCCCCCATCGGTCAATCCGGTTGATCAAGTGGTTAATCTGGTCATGTCCTTAGTTGAACCAGTTGACAAAGTGGTTGATCTGATACCATCCTCAATCAATCCCACTCTCCCCTTAGAGAATGAAACTAATGTGGTTGATCTATTTCCACATGTTGACCCCATTCTCCCCTTGGAGAATGAAATACAAGTTGTTGATCTGGTTTTGTCATCGGTCGATCCCACTCCTCCTTTGACAAATGCTAAAGTGACTGATCTGGTTCCTTCCTCAATTAGTCCTAACCTTCATTCGAAGAGTGACAAAGTGGTTGATCTGATCCCATCATCGATCAATCCCACTCTTCCTCTGAAGAGTGCTTGCGTGGTCGATTCAATCCCATCATCGGTCGATCCTACTCTCCCGCCCGAGAGTAAACCCGATACTGCCCACGTTTTTCTCGTTGATATAGACTCTGTCATGTTGGGGGGTATTCCTCTTTCTCCTATGAAACCCCCTCCAAGTAATAAGGCCATCCTTTTTAATTGGGGTGTGCTAACTGGACCTCGTCTTCCCTCTCACATTCCTTTCCAGATTACAGTGCAAGTTTGTGGTCGAGACATTCCTCAGACATTGATAAGTGAAGGTTCGTTTGTTAGTATTTTTTCCTCTATTGCTTGGCAAGCTTTGGGTTATCCTCCACTTGCACGGGTTATGCAGAATCTGTTAGATTTTAACAGAAGAACTAGTCAACCTTTAGGGACCCTTCCTCAGTTTCCTGTAACTTGTGTAAAAATGAAACCACCTACCTCAAGCATAGTTTCCTCTGGTTCAAGCTTGTGTAAAAATGAAACCAGGTCCAAGCATAGTTTTGTTTTGTTCTAAAGCTTGCGTAAAAATGAAAACAAACCCGAGCTTAGTCTTTGTTCTTTCTCATGCTCATAAATACATGAGAATAAGTTAGCGATCTTAGTCTTTGTTCTTTCTCGTGCTCGTAAATATGTGAGAATGTAACCAAGTATACTTTTATCACTTTTTCGGACTCGTAAAGGTTATACAAAAAAGGAACCCACTGGAGTTCCCTTCAAGCTCTTTTCACAGTCTCTAAACATGAAAATATTGTTGAGTGACCTTGTTCTCTTCACGCTCGTTAAAGTATTTGAAGAAAACATATGTTGAGCAATAGTTTATCTCTTTTTCGGTCTCATCAGACTACTTTACGAAAAAGCGACTGAGAGAGTTCTCTTTAAGTGTTTTTTAGACTCTATAAACATGAAAAACCCCTGAGTTTTCTTTCTTTGGACTCGTAAAACAAACATTGAAAGGCCCATATGGGACTGAACCACTCCTTCCTAGGGTTTGTTAAACATACTCTGAGGGACTCGTCCGAAGGATGAGCTTACATTACAAGCATATGTTATCCTCCTCAAGCTTGCGTAAAAATAAAGAGGTACTTGCCAGAAATGGTGGGGGAAAAAATTGGGAAAGAAATATGTCTAAACATGTATTCCATGGAAGAGTCGCTTTTGAACATGAAACCCTTTCACTCGCCTTCTGTCTAGGTTGGAAAATCCACTTGTCTCCTGATCACACTCCTATAAGATTACAAATTGGTCTGTGATCCTTGTTGTTGAGTTAGTATTTCCAAGACAGTTGTCATGTCATCAATATGTTCAAAGAGAAGTTCAACCCTAAAAGCCTTCTATTGTGACGACCATTTATGCAGTCCTTAAGCCTTCTATTTCATCTGACATCCCTGATTCAGTCCTGAATCACTTGTTACTTTGATCTACATCAAATCTTGTTACTTGTTTCATGTCATTGATGTGGGATACATTAAGGCCCTCCTGTGACGAGTCTTTTCCTGTCAAATTCAACTCATTATCCAAGAATTAGACTTAGAAACTAATTGGTACCTTGGAACTTGCATGCCTCAATGGTAGGTTTCCTCACTTTCGACAGCGGGTTTTCATTATTGACCTCTGATCGGAAGGTTCCGTCGAGTGTTTGATCTCAACTCATTGATTCACATTCGTTGGATTGTACCAGAGTACCTTGGGAGTCATTGACATTAATGGTGATTTCCCTCGCACATGTTAACGATATACACTAATGACTGGTAATCAAGTGGTTTCTACCATGTTCGACTTCAGCACATGTATTCACATGGTTAGATTTGTACTATAGAGTGGTGGAGATGAAGACCCTGGATATTTTTTGATAGATCCAGGTTGCATTGGAGTATATTTAGTGTATTGTTACATAGATCCACATTGTATGTCTGGTGGTTATGTTCAAATTTGAAACTTTAACACATAGATCCACAGTGTATTTTTGGTGGATATGTTAAGATTTGAGTCATATTGGCATGGAACCACAGTGTGTGTTTGGTGGCCATGACTTGTCTTACTTGACATGGATCTTTGCATGTCAACATTTATGCTTTGATTCGTTTGTATTCTGAGTATGGGAATGCCTACCTCAGTGATGATATATTATTGTACTATATTTCCTTGTTTGTTGGCAGGTTTTCGACTGACTATTCCTTGTTCCCTACACACACGTGACAAAGTATTTCAATTATCACTCTATTCTAACTTCATATTTTGGGGGGTTCTCTATTACACATTATTTTCATCATCCCTATGACCGTTAATGATGTAAACCTATATGTTTCCTTCAGAGGGGTCAGTGGCCTGAGTTCTTAAAGAGAGAAGGGAGAAGAACTTTTCCTGAGAAAAGAAGTTGCATTTTCCTTTGTAAAAACCCTATAAAAAAGGAAGTTCGCAGATTGCATTATAGCTAGGGCGTGAGAATGCCTGATTCTCACAAGCTGCATCATATCTAGGTCGTGAGAGGTCCACGGGTTTCTCGATAGGTAGGATGCGAGAATGCTTACACGTGGGAAAAACGAGCATTTTCTCGAATCTTCTAGAAGGAGAAACTTCCATGGTGAGGTGGCATCCGAATGGTTTGGATCTTACTCGCTTTCATGATTTAGTGGGATCATCCTAACCTCCTCACCTTATCCTCTTCAACTTATAAAAGGAGAGGAGCTCTCATGGAGAAAGTTAGCTTTGGAGATTTTTGGATTAGCTTAAGTTGGATTTGGCTTGGAATTATTAGCTTGGTTAGAGTGGTTTTGAGTTTTGCCTTTGTCAAGATAGATTGTGAATATTATCAGATCTATGCTATCAAAATTCTTGGGCTGAAAGTGTGTGGGGAATGAAGGACAGTTGGAAGGGAACTTACGACATCAAGGCTATGGTTGTAATCTCTCTTTCACATTTAATATGATACAGTAATACGATTCTTTCCTATAAAGCTTGTTGTGTTTTATTTTATGATTCCTTGATCACATACATAGGTTTATATTGATTTTATACTATTACTATCACTTTGGTTGTTTGCGTTCTTTTGCAGGATCATCATTGTATGAGTGTTGGAACAGAGCTAGGATGGCGATAGTGAGAGGAAGCGACGTTTAAACGGTATGTCACCTATCCCTCTTTAGTTAGTAAATTCAATATCTAAAACTTAAGGAAAGTGTCATGTTATGTCCTATTTTGTTGTATATCCAGGTGGATCTAGGGAGATCTGTTAGTGTCCGCACCTACCAATTTGTCCGATAACACCCTCATCAATAGATTTCCCTATGCTAGGAAATTATTCCTGTGATTCCTACTTTGGGAACTTCTCCCCTCTCTCATTTGATGTCCCTCTTACTCAAAAATCCAAAATGATTTTTCGAGAGGAATTGTTGACGACGACGAAGGAAACCCTCTTCTTCCAAGAACTTGTGTTAGGAATCACATAACAAACAGGAGGCAAAGAGGAAAGTAACAGGGAAGAGGAGACTGATACATTATTCCCACAAGCTTTGACCCTATATTTTGATAGATCTAAATCACAAGAAGGGTCTGGGGTAGGGTGCATCCTCATTGATCCAAAAGGTAAATGACATTTCTTGTCCTGTAGAATAGAGCTCGAATGCACAAACAATACCGTTGAATATGAAGCTCTAGTATAGGGGCTAAATAAATCCATGGACTTAATCGTCAAAGAATTGAAGGTTTTCAGAGATTCCGAAATAATCGTTAGGAAAGTAAGGAATACTATACATTGCAATTCTCTGCACCTGAATAATTACCAACATGAAGTACACATCCTAATAGAACATTTTAAATATTTCAACATTACAGCGATTCCCAGAGAAAAGAACATTATTGTTGATTCCCTGGCCACGGCTACTTCAAGGCTATCACCTCTAGAAGATTATGAATCCTTTTGATTCACTCTGGAATTGATCTACAAACCATCAATGCCAAAACATATTTCTAATTGGAAGGTCTTTGAAGGAGATGAAAAAATCATAAACTTTTTTGACTAATCAAGATAATTTGAAAAACTTGGCCATTGACGATGAAGTATTCCAGGAACAATAAATAGAAACCGACCCTCATACAAATCAACCGATTGACAAATCAAAGTCTCACACGATACTAAAGCAAATAGCTAATTTAGAAAACCTTTTTGACCTAAAATAAAGATTTAAGGGGTCAAAAAACACGAAGACCGGTAGCTCTTGTCCCATGCATGAAACTATAAATCTCGGAACCCCATAAAACCCAAAAAAAGTAAAACTTGGAAAGACCATATCTAAAGAGGAAAGGAATGCCTATCTCAAACTCTTCAGACAATATCAATATGTTATTGTGTAGTCCTACTGAGATCTGAAAACTTATGATACCTATATCATTCAACACACTATTCCTTAAAAACCTGAAGTGAAACCCTTCCAACAGAAGCTTAGAAATTATCACCCTTCCTTGGAGCCTCTCATGTGTTAGGAGTTAAATAAACTATTAGATGCTAAAATTATCTTTCAGGTTAGACACTTTGAATGGGTAGCACATTTGGTTCCCGTAAGGAAAAAGTCTGGGGAGATCCGCCTATGCGTAGATTTCAGAAATCTCAACAGAGCTTCAGAAAAAGACAACTACCTAATCCCACCAATGGAGAAACTCCCACAGACCAAGTCTTGCTCTGAAATTTTCTCCTTGCTGGATAGTTTCTCAGGTTACAACTAGGTTCTAGTTTCATAGGAAGACCGTTTAAAAACTACCTTCTGAACCAAGTGTGAAACTTTCTCTTATAAACGCATGCCCTTTGGGATAATTAATGCATTTGTGACCTTCCATAGAGCCATGGATGTATCATTTATGGGAATAATCAACAAGTGTGTGGTAGTCTAATTAGACGACATGACTGTATATTCAAAGAATAGAGAGGATCACATCCAACATTTAACCCAGATTTTTGAAAGGTGTAGGAAATACGACATATCCTTAAACCCTAAGAAAAATATTTTTGGTTTCAAAGAAGGTAAGATGTTAGTCCACATTATATATAAAGAAGGCATTTGCATAGATCCAAAAAGGATAAAGGCTATAGCTCAACTTTCGTTACCTCACAACAAAAATATATGCAATCATTCTTCGGGAAAATCAATTTTGTGAGGAAATTCACCCCCGATTTCGCGGAAACTATCAAACCTTTACAAAGAATGATTCGTAAAGATGTTGAATTTAAATGGGATGATGAACTAAAGAAGGATTTCAACAATATTAAAACTTCTATATCTCAAGCCCTAGTGTTACGAAGTCTCGATTTTAACAAGGATTTTTTCCTCTACACTTTTGCTTCCTACCAATCGTTAGCCACAATATTAACTCAGATGGATGAGAACAAAAATGAAGCCCCGGTATCATTCACGAGCACTAATATCCAGGGGGGAGAACTAAATTACCCTGCTATAGATAATAAATCATATGTGGTATACAAGGCAGTAAAACACTTCAGCTATTACATCCTCATGAAACACACCAAAGTAATCGTGCCTCACACTGTAGTTTGATCCCTATTTACTCAAAAGGAGATGGGGGAAAGAAGAGGAAATTGGATGGTAGTAGTTTAAGAATTTGATATATATATAAAACTTGCTAAACTGATTAAAGGAAAAGGGTTATGAAAAATATCATCTAAAGCTAAGGGCCAAGTAAATGAAGACCCCAGATGGAAGAATGAAATGGAATTATGGTGTGGTGAAGATTCATACATCTCCCCAAGGAAACAATGTTGGTATGAGAAATTTACTTATCTTCTGCACCATGGGACTTGCCAGAAAACCTAAAACCTAGGGAAAGGAGAGCTCTCAGGTTAAAATATGCACAATATTGTCTCATAAATTTAGTACTCTTCTAGGTTAATTATGATGGGGTACTTTTAATATGTCTTGAACTGGAAGATGTAGACAAAGTTTTGAATGATATCCATGATGGCCTTGTCGATGGACATTTTGCAGGGGAAACCATCGCTCATAAGACACTAAGAGATGGCTATTATTAGCCCACTTTCTTCAAGGATGCTCACACATACACTAGAAACTATAAAAATTGTCAAATAAGCACTAGGAGGGGGAAGAGAGCAACGGTTCCACTCCAACCGGTGGTTATTTCTAGGACTTTTGAGCAATGGGGGTTAGACATCATAGGAAAAAATACACCAAGTTATTCAAAAAAGAATAGGTACATACATACTTCCACCAATTATTTCATGAAATGGGCAGAGGCCATCCCTCTGACTCATGTAAATGAGAAGGTGGTAATACAATTCATAGAGAAACAACTATTCACAAGGTTTGGTGTCCCTTTTGTCCTTGTTTTTGATAATGCATCTTACTTTTATTCCAACCTATTAATGGAGTTTTCTCTAGACAAAGGAATCATAATTAGATACTCCGCAAACTATTATCCATAGGGAAACGGAGTGGAAGAATCAACTAATAAGAACTTAGTAAGGATATTAAAGAGAACAGTTGTAGAAAACCAGAGGAATTGGCATAATGCACTTCATAACGCTTTGTGGTTCGATAGAGTCACACCCAAGGAAGCTATAGGGAATTCCCCATACTTTCTAGTATAAGGGCAGGAATCCATTCTCCCGAATGGGCTTTATCTTCCATCTCTTCAACTTGCCCAAGATTCTAGAGGGGAGCCCTCATCAGTCATACAACAAAGAATTGACACCCTGCTCATGTTAGAAGAAGAAAGGGAGTGTTGGCCCTTGACTAAGTTTTGAGGAACACTTAGTCATATTTGACCATTTTTGGGACTTTGATAGCCTGTCAAAGATGGAGCGCAAAGCGAAGTGGAGATCATGGAAGCTAGACCCTTTTTGGGTCCTTTGTGGGTTTTGGTAGATAATGTAACAGGGCCAGGATGTCAACCCATGGGTTTACCCAGGTTTAGGCCCCTTTTTGTAATATATAAGTAGAAGTCTAGGCTATGTAAGAAGGGAGCTTTTTGGAGGACACTTGGGAAGTGGCTTAGTGCTAAGAGTTGATCGGTGTGATATACTTCTAGAGTTGAGTGCTAAGAGTTGATCGGTGTGATATACTTCCAGAGCTGAGTGCAAGTATTGTAAGTGCTAAGTGCATGGATTGTAAGAAGGTTTTATGCTTAGAGCTACTCAGGGAAGGAGGATCTAGCGAGCTGCGTAGATCTCATGTCCTGCGCGGGGTAGGTTTTGAGTCTCTGTGCTTGTAACCGATTGGCCAACAATAATAGAGAAGAAGAGTTGGTGGACGTAGGCCCAGGGTGGGGGTGAACCACGTAAATCTGTGTGTCATGCTTTGTGTTGTTACTTACATGTGTTTTCCCTCTCTTTCTAAGTGCTATGACATGTTTAGATAGATTTTCTTATGCTTTGTGCTTATTATATGTGTATAGGTGATATATTTGATGTGTATGAAGTTGATAAGTGCTTGGTCTATCAAATCTGGTCTGTTGTATGCTGCTAAATGTTGAATCATCTTAGATCTAAGTATATACTACAATGCTTTGTGTTATCTAAAGAGTGAGATAAGGGTCAATTCTAGGTTAACTATTTATGCTAAGTGATTTGTTAAGTGTGTAATCATAGATATAGATCCCAGCTAAGGTTTTAGACACCTAAGTCCTGTAATCACCTCTGCCCCTACCTCGGGTGAGACTTCATCTTCTTCGCAAGTGTTTCCAAAAGGGTCGACACTTAGGGTTTTGTTGGTGCGTTGTTGTAGCGTTGAACCCTAGGTTTTCTCATGTGCCAACAAATGGTTCCATTGCTAGGAACTGAAACTGTGATTGTTGGGAACTAAGGAAGAATAATCTTTATGCAAAGATTCGTCCTGAACTTGTGAAAAATCTGTGCGTGGATATGTCGCTCTGATGCATAGTACTCTACTCGACCTACAAAGCTTTGTGCTAAAGAAAATAAGCCAGATCTGAAGAAAAGAGGTAAGATCTGTAAGATTTTTTCTCTGATAAAGGTAAGAATAGTGAAAGGTTTTAGATCTAGAAGCTTTGTGCTCAATAAGTGGAAATTTTTGTTTTTGAAGCATGAATTTAGGTATGCTTGATAGATTTTGTCCTAGCTTGAAAACTAGGGCATTGTTAGATGAAAGAACATTTGATATGAATAGATCTGATAAGAATAATGAAATATATGTTATACCTATGCATAGAAAAAATGTTTGGACTAACGAGTGGATGCAGGATCCTAGAAATGTTTTTTTGAAAGCTATCCATTATGATCCTAGTGCGCAGTACAAGAAAAGTTGGGGATCATTGAAGAGAAAGAGAGGATTAAATCTTTGTTACAATTGCAGAAGACCAGGACATCTTTCTAAGGAATGCCTGGGGAGAAAACCTAGTTGCCTCTGTTGTAAGGCTATGGACCATGAAGTACTGGATTGCCCTAGAATGATTGCTAGACTTGAAAAGATGAATATGGAGCAAGAAAACCCTGAAGGAGATCAAGAGACTAATGTTATAGAAGAACCCTAGAAAGAATCAGAGATTATGTTACTGAAAATGAAAGAAACCCTGAATGAACATAAAGATGCTAGTTTGTTAGAGATATTCAAAGAAAAGGAGAAAATCAAAGCAAGAATAGGAGACTTCGACATTGACTATGCTCTGGATGAGGAAACACAGATGAAAATTATGACAGAAAGCACTTGGGAAACCCTAGGAAGGCCTACTATGGTTCCTTCACTAGGAAAAATAGGGTTATTTAAAGGAAAAATGGTAACCCTATGTGGCATGATTACCCAGATAGCTATGAGTACCCATGGAGCTTCGACAAAGGAAGAATTCTAAGTTATTAAATTTATTGAGGATCGTGCCCCATTTCCATCTTTGTTAGGAAAGATCTGGATTGAAAATGACCAAATCCGAAGAAAAGAAGAAAAGGAATCCCTAGAACAAAAGAAGCAAGAACTCATGGAATTTATGACTAGAAGTATCACCTACTTGATGGAAGAACAAGAGAGAATATCTAATCTATTGGACACCAGGGAATTGGATGTCGAAGCTATAAGAGCATTAGAGGAACCATATAAGAATGAAATACCTAGTCCATATGTTGAAGGAGTATTACCCTTGGATCTGAAGAAAGAATCTCAGCAGTGCAAAGTGACTATGTTAAGAGAAGATAGGTATTAGAACAGGAAAAGACCGAGCGAGTTGAAGACTATCAGGAAGAAGGCTAGAAAATTAAGTAAGAAAAAGGTGAATATTGAAAAGTTACAAGATATCCTAGGTGGAACACTACAGAAGGAAAAATCACAGGAATTGAACTTCGCCAAGATATCAAAACAATGACATATGGCACTTCGGCGTGGCGAAGAAATATAGCCATTGGACCGATATGCCCGTTTGACTTCTGCCCCGAATAGATAGAAAAGCATTAAAGGATCACCACCAAACCATTGGACCTCACCATAACAGACAGATATATGATAATGGAAGCTTCATACCCATTGCAAGTAGACTGTTGACGAATTTCCTACTTAGCTCATCGCATCATGCCCAGAAGAACACTTTTGCCAACTGAAAATTTGAAGCCCACAGAACTAGTGATTGTATACAGTGATCATTGCAAGCAGATTGTTCATCCTAGTGCAATATCTGAGATCATTGTGCCCCGATTGTCTTTTTTGAGTGCATATGTCCAACGAGATCACCACAGTTGAGGAATATGTCACAGAGGTCCTTCTTGATTTAATGACTGAGAGAGTCATGTCGGAAAGGGGAATGTCCATCGAAGTCTAAGCATCATTGATGAGAGGAGTGCAAGCCTCCTCGTCGACTGCTCAAGAAAGAACATCTCGAGTCGGCACAGAAAGGAGAACTAAGCATAAAGACAACATATCCAACGTGAAGTCAGTGCCATCCATCTTACCAGCTTACATACCCCCTCTAAGTGGTGAGATTAACAGGGACAGTGTCCCTAGAGACTTTGAATACACCCTAGTCACTACATATCTACCGAAAGGAGTATGCACCTACTGCGCAGATCAAGACAAGGTTACAACGTTGAATTTTTGTGACTTCAACCTAGGGGACCGTAAGGTTACAACATGATCACCCCATATAAGTACTGGACAAGAACTAAGAGAAAGAATTCGAATATTGTCCCTTAGCAATGGACGATGAACCTCATGTAGTATACTTTTCCCAACGTTATGAAAATACCACACTTCGGCAGACACAAGGAGGTGAATGCTTGTGTAAAATTGTTTCTAGAAAGTTACCACGAAGGATACCTGTGGTTAAACCATAACATAAATGTTGATCTGGTGCTAATCAATAGGATCACCGGGCTTAGCATGCAGGGCCCTGATCCCTAGGATTACTACCCTGGAAAGACCGCAGATCACACTCTTTCACATAATATTAAAGAAGATTATGGCAATGTTGAGAAGGGGATGCGAGGTACAAGGTAGCCTCTATCGAAAGTGGTGCAGTGTGAATTGCATGTCAACTGATCGTAGGGAAGATGGTACATAATAATCGACCTACAAAAGTATCAGGCTTCGCAGCTGACCTCACAAGAAAATGCGCAAAGGGACTACAGATGAACTGGGCGAAGTACTTGGTAAACCAGCTAGAGATTGACTATAGAGAAGCCCAGGATTAGGGGCATGAATTCCATTTTAGTTGGCTTCTAATACTAATCTCTTTTGTTTCATGGGAGATACCGAAAGGTGCAACCTTCCCGGACCTTGACCCCTTTGAGCCACTAGTCATGAAGTTTAGTGCATTATTGTACTCGACCGACATGAACAAGCAATGGAAATCGAATGTCATTTTCCACACGTACTATAACCAATTGAAAGAATACATAGGGGATGAACTTCACATAACCCCGAACACTTTAAAAAGGTTATGAACTCTGATAAAGTTCAGCATGGACCGCCACTTTATATACCTAACTCCACGTGATGATGAGCACCAGAAATAGCTTCAGTCCTATTATAAGTTGAAATAAGAAGACCTAGAAGAGATCACCAAGGAATGGTCGACAAACCTCCTTATTGCAATAGATCCAGCGGACATTTTAGACATCAATAGTCCAGAAGATGCATAGGACACACCTAGGCCTAGTAAGACAAAGACGATGAAGAAGCCTGAAGAGGTTCAGGATGTAGATAGCAGATCTATAAGGACGGCTTCTATCACACCAGATCAAGGAGGTAATGGCGAAGACCTAGAGGAATTTGAACAAAGACCGAAAGACGAAGTCGAAGTTATAAAGAAGAGAAAAGGGTCACCTCCGAAGTCTCCCTCCCAGAAGAAATTGAAAGAAACCATAACTAAGATGCAGACCACACTCACTCCGGATGACTTTAGTTTCCTCCTCGTAACTATGAATGAATCCATAGAAGAGATAACAGAAAAGAAGGAAGCAAAGAAGGAGAAAATATATAACAATATTGAAATTAGGCTCCAAGAAGTGCAACAAGCACTCCAGTCTAGCCGTGCAATCTCTACTGCGGCTCTACCATAAGGAACAACAGAAGTGGGAGAAGAATCAGTTCAACTCCACAAGATTGTTGATACAGTCTAAGTATGCCTTCGACATGCACAGGAAGAAAAAGTGCAGGTTACTCAGGCCTTAAAAAAAGTACAAGATGAAATCATAGAACAATGTCAAGCCACACAACAAGAGAAGGATGCTCTCAATGCAAAATTTGAAGAAGAGAGAGAGAATATCCAAAAGGAGAAAGAGAAACTTCTCACGAAGCAAATTGGGATGGAAGAAGTAGTTAACTGAGCATTCCACTCTGTCACTGGCTTAGAACAAAAGAGATAAGAACCCTTCGAACGTCAATTGATGAAGCTTTCTTAAGTTGTTCAGCAGCTTCAACAAAGGGTCATGGAATTAGAGCTTCAAACTATACCAAGTACCCCACAAGAAGTGTGCGACCAACGAGAATTGAATGCCCAGAGTGCAGTTGAGAGGATTAAAACAATTGCTATAGAATGCAAACAATTAAGAAGGAGAAGCGCATAGATATATGAACAATTATCCAAAGACCTAGAGTTGAAGAAATTGGAGTCTCAACTCCAGGAAGCAAAGCAGCACGCAGATATAGTACAAGTGCAACTCAAGCTCCTGTCACCCATCGAGAGGACAAAGAGATCCCAGGAATAGTGCACCGCCCAACAAATCATTCTTACCACATAGAATAGAGTGATGGAAGTCACCCAGAAACTCCAGCCGAGCCTGGAGGCAGCCTATCTACTGTTTGAAGAAATTGAAGGCCAAGGAACAATACTAGAACAAGTAGTTTTTACAGTCGAGCAACAACTGGAAGGACCTATCAGTGAAGCGATTATTCAGGAATTCGCTGAGAAAAAAGCAATAGCACAGAGACAAGTCAAAGCAACTCAAGCCAAGCTCAAGACCTTTGAGGCAACGTTACCCAGACCTGAGTGACTCGGGACGAGTCACAAGTGAGTCTTGGGGGCTTGTTGGCCCTTGAATAAGTTTTGAGGAACACTTGGTCATATTTGACCATTTTTGGGACTTCGATAGTTGTCAAAGATGGAGTGCAAGGTGAAGTGGATATTGTGGAAGCTAGACCCCCTTTTTGGGTCCTTTGTGGTTTTTTGGGATAATGTAACAGGACTGAGATGTCGTCCCATGGATTTACCCATGTTTAGGTCCCTTTTTGTAATATATAAGTAGAAGTATAGGCTATGTAAGAAGGGACCTTTTTGGAGGACACATGGGAAGTGGCTTAGTGCTAAGAGTTAATCGGTGCGATATACTTGCAGAGCTGAGTGCAAGTATTGTAAGTGTTGAGTGCACGGATTGTAATAAGGTTTTATTCTTAGAGCTACTCGGGGAAGGAGGATCTAGTGATATTCATACATATCCTTTCCTGTGCGGAGTAGGTTTTGAGGCTCTGTGCTTGTAACCAATTGGCTAGAAATAATAGAGAAGAAGAGTTGGTGGATGTAGCCCCGGGGTGGGGGTGAACCACGTAAATTTGTGTGTCATGCTTTGTGTTGTTACTTACATGTGTTTTCCCTCTCTTTCTAAGTGCTATGACATGTTTAGATAGATTTACTTATGCTTTGTGATTATTAGATGTGTATAGGTGATAGATTTGATGTGTATGAAGTTTCTAAGTGCTTGGTCTATAAGATCCGGTCTGTTGTATGCTGCTAAGTGTTAAATCATCTTAGATCTAAGTATATACTGCAATGCTTTGTGTTATCTGCAGAGTGAGATAAGGGTCAATTCTAGGTGAACTATTGATGCTAAGTGATTTGTTAAGTGTGTAATCACAGATTTGGATCCCAGCTAAGGTTACAGACACCTAAGTCCTACAATCACCCCTGCCTCTACCTCGGGTGAGACTTCATCTACTTCGCATGTGTTTTCGAAAGGGCCGGTAGTTATGGTTTTGTTGGTACGTTGTTGTAGCATTGAACCCTGGGTCTGCCCTTGTGCCAATAGGGAGAAAGATAAATCAAATTTAATATCCCACCAATAGATAGTTAAAAGGTGGTTTGATAAACATAAGGCTAAAGGGAAGAAGTTTGAAGTAGGAGACCTAGTCCTAAAGTGGGACAGAGAAAATGAGCCTAAAGGAAAACATTCTAAGTTTCAGAATCTATGGCTTCTCCCTTTCCAGGTGGCCAAGAAGATTGGATCGGGCACATATTGACTACAGAATCTAAGGGGGGAACCTAACACTCTCCCAGTGAATGGCCAAGCCCTAAAACAATATTTTCATTAAAAAAAAAAAAAACATATCTTCTGTGTTTATTCTAGATACGTCTTTTTATCTTTTGCATTTACACATTTTTGTTTTATCTTTTGTGACTATGCTTATGAGATTTTGAAATATCATGTTTGGAAATACAATGGTTGACCTAAAATCATGTGACATAGAGAAATCTATTCCTAACTCGTCACTCACATACAAACACAAGAAATGTTGAGGAACCCATGGTTTTTTCAAGAGATTCTTTATCTAACTTGCGCAAATGAACAACTTCAGAGAAATGTGGAAGTGATTTCTTAGTGGTCTGGTAAAAACTTAAGAGAAAGATGGTAAGATAGAAGGGGATACATGCACCTCAAATACAGAGCTAGTAAGTTTCACCTTAACCATCTCAATTTTGCAAATAACAGACGTCCTCCTCTCCCACTCGCTCTGGGAATTCTGCTGAAATAAAATTCAACTATATAAAATGAGTGCACAGTAGAAGAGGGTATGAAGATATCTCTGTCAGGTCTATGGATGCTCACTGGCAGTAGAGCAAGGTCTGTGACGTCAAGGTGACTCTGTCGAGGCTATGGACGCTCGTTGGTAGCGAAGAAACACCGTAGCAAATGAATAAGGGTAACTAAAAGGAACAGTTCCAGTGAATGATTTACTAGACTCTTTTCAAAGGGGGACATGAGTCAAGGTTACAGGAAAATAAGGTGGAATAAAGTTTTAAAAACCCCACAGGTAGGCCTAGATGCATCAATCATGGAAATTCCAAATGCAAGGGTAAAAGAAGCTCTGATGAAAAAAAGTTAAGTTCCTAATCTGCTTTTACATCTTCCGAGCCCGAGGAAGGAACATATTTTCTTCTTTCACCCAGTAAGTCACCATTTGTTGAGCACTCAACACACCCTAAAATGCCTATGTCAATTTTTCACTTTTTGGGTAACACTTAATCTTTGCACTGTCTGAATTCGTTTTTCTTTTAAGAAATGTTTTGTCTTTGTTTGTTCTCTTAACACTCATTAGCTATTTAGGTTTGTTTAAATTGATGAAACTCCATGAATTAAAAGGGATTAACACTTAAATAAAGAATTAGAATCCAAAACACTTAGCCCGACGTGATCAATATTCAGCATCGAAAGGAATTAAGAGGTGAAAAAGAATCACTCGAAAAACCTCAATCACTGAGCGTTGATCTTCACTAGCATCAACGAAAGGAATTTTTTGTTTCACGAAAAGTATCACATACAAACACGCCGATAGCCAATATCCTTCAGCATCGGTAAAAGGAGAAGGGAGTAAACGTTAAAGAAGAAAGAAACTATAACATACCCAACCACCCATAGGCCATGGTACGCTACCTTCAAGCCTGCCCTTGGAATTCTTTCTCTTACCGATACCTTTTTAAAATTTGAGGATGCATAAAAGGAAATACTTTAACGACATGCACAACAGTAGTCAAAAAACATGCATAGTTTAAAGATTCAATTAGACGATAATTAAATATACAGCAGAAATACATTCATATACATGTAAACGAAACCATAACAAAGAGCACTTATATTTATGAAAGATGACACCAACTGGCTACAGACCAATGACGTTCCACCCAACCATAGACACTACTATTCCAAAACTCAATAAGAACGTCACCCCCGACCCAGCGCTATGAATCCACAAGGACAGTCCCAGTGTTACTTGACTTCCCAAACTAGTCAGCACCCAAGCTCTCACAGGCTTCCCAACTCTCACAACAATCCAAGTACCAAGCTCTCTTCTACCCAACTTTCACCACTGGAGAGAACGAACCTCCACCCTTATCTACCAAGTAGTCCTTAGGCATTCCTTCTCCTTATTCGGGCTCCAGCGCAACTGGCCCAAAATCTCAGGATTCGCAGTTGTGAGCAACGCTAGACGTAGGCCAACACATCTTAGACATGAAGGCCTCAAGTCACAGCTGGATCACACCAGTGACCACAATAACCAACTATCTCATGGATAATTCTTTAGCACTTCGATTCCCTTTCCCAAGAAAAGATGCATATGAGGATGGATTAATGATGGGTAAGTGGGTGCATGAAAGTGCGTGAGGGAAAATGAATGATCATATAGGGAATCAATGAACAAGCCATCAGTCAAACCCCCCCATTAGACCAGAGGTGGGTTTAACTAAATTCATGGGGAAATCAAGAACCTCCTGGCCTTCCCAAAGAATCTCACGTAACTGATCCCCTCCCTTAGGAAAAAAGGGCAATTAACTTAGGCATAAACACTTAGCCCCTCAAGCCCACTCTCCTGTGGAATAATAACGCCCTATAACTCCATTCCTTGTCCATCTAGCAGCCATCCATGTATTTATTATTAATAATGATAAAACATTACATGTCTTGGGAACACAGACGTTTTAATAATTGTTTGGGCACTCTAGCCTCTCGGCATTGTAAAAATACATTATTTAAAAATGGGGGTTCAAAAACTGGGGTGTTACATCCCCTCCCCTTTATTTTGGCATTGTCCTCAGTGCATATACAAAATAGAGATCAAAATCTCAAATTTATTCAAAAATTTGTGGGTACTCTACCCACATGGCATCTTCATGCTCTCAGATAACATCTTTAGGACCATAGCAGGTCCATTCAACTTTTACCAGCTCTATAACTCGATTCCAAAGAATTTTCAATTTTCTGCTGAAGCCAATGTGTTCAAGGGAAAATGGATCATGTCCGTTGATTTTGAAGCCAGATCCAACCGTCGATATGGAGGGCCATTTCACAATTTTAGTCACCAAGGATCCTGGATGCTGGAATGGTGGAATCTCCTGAAAGGAGAAGTGTCGAAGTGCCTCTGTAGCAAGGCACCAGGTCATGGCCATGGGTTACATTGAGGGCAGAGCCAAAATAAAAAGGAGGCTAGCCTCTGAGCCCTGGGAAGCAAGCACGTGGTCATTCCTTCTGTTCAAAGTCTTGGCCACCTGCCGTGGAGGAAGGCAATTAATGAAAATTGAGCAGGTAGTTGAAACCTTAGCTCAAGCCATGAATGTAGGGCATGGAGGTTTTGGCAGGCAGTCTGCCCAAGATCGTCCTGTGTGCGGGTTTTCCTAAAAGAGCCATGCTGATATGATGTCCTTGTTTGACCAGAGGATCCCGCACACGCTAAATTAGACTTTAATGTCTCATCTACCCTCCTGTTTCCAAGGAGGAGAATTTCTCTAAGTATATATACTTAGTTTTTGTATTTTTGTAGGCATGGATGGTAGAGCAAAGCTCCCGACTGTGATGTTTTATTGAAGCACTGATTTTCCTAGCTTTATATCAGCATATGAAACTTTCTTGTTTAATGTAAGGAAACTCTATTTTTCATCTTGTTTCGATCTCACACTAAAATGGTTCATGATTGACTGATTCACATGAATCATCGTGACTGTGTTATGATAAAGGATTTATTATAATGTTGTTATGTTCTTTTAGTGTTTATGCTCTTGAATATAATAGGTTCTTGTGTTCAAGTTTTTCTTCTACAGGCTGTTACAAGCTTGATGCCTACATAAGGCCTTCACATTTCCTCTCAGAAGTCTTCCTCCTACTCACCCTTATTACAACTTACCGTATGAAGTTAAACCAAGACCTCATCTGCTTGTGCTTGCCTGGCCTAGTTTATGAGTTAGAACGATATTGTTATGAGTTTATTTCCATTCATCACCCTTTATGAACAAATAGTGACATAAACTGATGGGCTTCAGGCTTACTCCTGCTGCAATCCAGGAGTGACTTCTGATGCCAACATTTATGGCACCGTTGCTGGGGACGAAGTTGAAAATTTTTCCTAGGATTGAACGACATCGAGCCTCTGATTCTGAAGGTGCATCAGGCATTAGAGCCCTACGAGATTGCTACTATGCACCTAGCGAATCCATTGTGATGACTCCACTGTGGCCCTACTATTTTAGTTGTGGATTCTAGAGGTAGACACACGTGTTCCCATCCACAAATTCCTCTAGCTATGCCTGAAGCTAATCTAGAGGTGATTATCATAAAAGGAAAGGCCTCTGAAGGAAAAACTTCCACTGCTGAACCAAGTAGAAACTCCATTCCCTTCTTCTCATCTTCCTAGCAGACCTTTTTCTGAAGTTTCCCGTTTCCTAAATTTCGGAAGTGTTACTGCTGAGTTTTCCCCCCTTGGTCTGGGATTGGAGGGAGAAATCCTTGTTTCTTCCCTCTCCCTTGAAGCCGTACCTTGGCGTAGACCCAGGACCACAGAGTATTTCCCCATTCCTAGCTTTACCACCCCTCCTCTTATTACTTTTGTTGCTACTGCATAGAGAGAAGCATCTATTGGCTCAAGCCCCTTAGCCTTCTCTCTGAATCCCCTATTGTTTCCTCTTCCACCTGGAAGCTCATTTTTGGTATTCCCTGTTCGAGCTCCTTCTCCTCTAATTTGTCCTCCATCTAATATTCCTATGGTAGGAGAAAATCCCCCCATGACCAGAATGGAGGCTATAATAGCTTCTAGGTATGCTCCCCTTTTGTTACCTCAACCTCTTAATTCCTATTATCGGACTAATCGGTAGGTGCGGACACTAACATATCTCCCTAGATCCACCTGGAGCTAGAACAAAACAGGACAGGACATGACTCTTTCCCTAAGTTTTGACCATTGAATTAGCTAGTAGGAAGGAACAAGTAACATACCTTAGTATCACTTCCTAGGTTCTCTATTGCTCCCACTTCGCTTCGGTGCTCTCGTGAGGTCAAGACCAAGACAACACAAACCAACCAAAGTGAAGATAGAAAAATATATTCAACCATCAACTTATGTGTATGGTCAAGGAATTACACAATAAAGTGAGAATAACTTTATGGGAAAAGGACATGCCACTGTATCATATTAATTGAAAGTAAAGATTACAACTTGATTGCCTTGATGTCACAAGCTTCATTTCAATGGATCTTGGCTCCAACACACACACTTGCCCAATCCTTGTATGAAGAAGATCAAATCCTCTTGATAGACTTGCTAAAGTCTCCAAGCTCCTGTTCAAGCTAAGTCCTTCACACAATTCATTCACCAATTCTCCAATGAATCTTGCTTAACCTTTTCCATGACAATTCCATCAATATATAGGAGAGAATGAGATGGTTACTTAGATAAGAATGATCCCACAATATCACAAAATCCAGTACAAGGATAACCATTCGAATGCCAACCCATTCTTCTAGAAGATTCCCTTCTAGAAACATCGAGAATTCATCTTTTTCCATGATTTAGAGAAGGTTCGCACCCTAGCTATGTTACACAGTGCGAGAATTTCTCACTCCAGCTTAAGGCAGCCTGCTCGAATGGGTCATTCTCGCACCCTGGGATACTAGAAACCTGCGAAATCTCTTCAAAAGTGAGTTTTCTGGGAAGAGATGAATATCACTTTTCTTAGGAGAAAGTTCTTATGAGAAGCCTAAGTACACCAACATCAATACATCATCATGATGACCAAAATCAGAGGTAACAATGCCCTTCCAACAGAAGGCTACTTTAAGCACCTGCCCAAGTTTACAGGAAAATGGGACATAGTTGCAGAAGAACACCTTAAATCCATTTACAGTTTTACAGATGGTCATGTTATCATGCATGCAGACATATGGATGAGGATTTTCATCCATAGCCTTGAAGGCAAGGCTAGAAAATGGTTTAGGGCCCTGCCTCCTAGATCTATCGATGGGATTGAGGCTTTGGATAGTGCCTTTTTGAGACAGTGGGGAGACAAAAAATACTTCATGTATTACATGACAGAGTTTGGGTCTTTGAAGAGAAAGGAAGGAGAGTATGTCTTTGACTTCCCCAAGAGATTCAATAAAATGTACAATAAGATCCCCGCTAAAATAAATCCCTCAGAAGCCTCTCCTAAGATCACTTATGCTAGCACTTTTGATCCTGATTTCTACCTCCTGTTGAGGGAAAGGAGAGACACTACTCTGGCTCACATGCAGGATGAAACCATGGAAGTAGAATATAACATATTGGCCATTGAACGACTCAGGAATAAGGCTGATAGAGACATATCCAGGAAGAGACCTGGAACCTCCCCATCCATTTCCTCTCCCTTTCCCCTTCAGACAGACGAGGTAACTAAAGTGCTAAAATTGATTTCGGCTAGAATGGAAAGGTGGGAGTTAGAAGGGAAGCCCATGTACAGAAATCCCCAAAATACTGATAACAGAGGCTTCAGGAGGCCTAGTAACAATGTGCCACGGGATTTTCCAAGGGAACAAAGAATCAAAGACATAGATTATCAGAGGATTCAAACCCCCCTCCAAAATAACCTAGTTGCTCATGAGGAAGGAGAGGAGATAGATGAGCTCGACCCTTAAATTCACTGTATAGAAGACACTTCCCCTTTTCCCCATTTGACTCAATATGCATATGAAGAATCCCTTATGAACATTCAAATCAATGAGTTGGGTAAAGGGGAAAAGGCCAACAACACTCCTAATAGATACCATCTCAGGTCAAAGAAGAAAGAAGGGAATTTTGATAGCCATGATCAACCCCTCATAGCGGAAAGGCATACTAAACCTGCAACAATCACTACTAAAGAAAAGAAAACTCAGAATACTTCGCCATCAGCCAAAGAACCTATCTTTGAGGTAAGGGAAGCTCCTAAGCCTCTTTCCTCCTTTAGTTTTGAGCACGAAATCCAAAAGATTAGAATTACCGTACCCCTCTCAGAACTAGTTAAAAATGAATATTTCAAAAGGTCCCTCTCCAAACTGCTACAATCTGAGTCCCCCAAGCCTTCCATAGAATCAATAAATCTTCAATATGAAAAGACAGAAGTTGTCCTAGGTCCCATGGTAGAAGACAAAGATGATCCATCCCCTCCCTTCTACACATCCCTGAACATACATGATAAGGTGCTGCATAATTGCCTCATGGATTCAGGAGCTTCCCACAACCTTATGCCCAAAATAGTCATGGAAGAATTGGGACTGGAAGTGACAAAGGATTATCATGATTTGTACTCTTTTGATTCAAGGAGGTTGCAATGCCTTGGAGTCATCAAAGACTTGGTGGTATCTTTATTTCATCTTCCAATGAAGAGTGTGATCATGGACATTGTAGTAGCTGATGTTCCCCCCAAGTTCAACATGTTGTTGTCAAGATCTTGGATTAAAAAACTTGGAGGAACATTACAGATGGATCTCACATATGCTACCATTCCAGTATTTGGAGGGGAACACATGAGGTTGTACAGAGAAGCTCAGTTGGCCTACATTGTTAGTGATGAAGCATACCCCACTAATCATCCTATCTTTGCACTTGACATTGATTTGGGGTCTAGTTTATTGCAGCTCACTGATACTCCTGAAGCCCCTTTTCAAATCAGAAAACAACCCATTTTTAATCATGAGATACCTCATCCAACCACCTCTGTTTGGAAGATGTTCTTCGACGGAGCTTCTTCTAGAGAAGGCGCTGGCCCTGGAGTGGTTTTTCTGTCGCCTTGTCAGGAAACCATATCCCTATCATACAAGCTAGAATTTGAAGCTACCAATAATGTAGCAGAATATGAAGCTCTTTTTCTGGGTTTAAGGGCTGCAAAAGAAATGGGAATTGAGGGGGTAGAAGTGTTCGGAGATGCTGAGTTGATAATCTAGAAAGTTAGAAATTCTTATCGGGCTAAGCATCCTCGGCTCAAGAGTTACAAAAATGAGGTGTGAGACCTGATTGATAATTTCTTCTCAGCTTTCAACATTTCTTTTATTCCAAGAGAGGAAAATACTTTGGCTGATTCCTTAGATGTCTCAGCTAGTCTGTTCAGGATCCCTCTGCTACCTAAGATCAAATATGATGTTGAGATAATATATAGGCCATCTGTACTAGAAAATATCAAGCATTGGAAGGTATTTGAAGACGATCTTGAAATCAAAAAATTTCTTCAGTCTGTCGATGAATTTTTTGCATTGCACATTGATCAGGATCCTGATCTCGAAAGTCACCCTCACCCTGAGGTATTTTTAAATAAAATTTCTAATCACCCTATTATTCATCTGCCTAGCAATCACATTCCAAAGGTACTAGTCCCTTTATAAATACTTTTCAATGGGAATGATGTGGCGGTAAAGGGCAGGGTTTCAAATGAAGATGTTGATACAAAGAAGTGCAACATCGACACACAAGAGGATCCTAAGTATGTCAAGTTGTCAAGTAGTTTGACCAAAGAGTAGAGGGATGAATATACCAAGTTATTAAGAGAATTTTTTGAGGTTTTTGCATGGACCTATGAAGACCTCAATACATATGACACATCTATCATTGAACATAAGATCCCACTGAAGGAAGAAGCTAAGCCATTTAGGCAGAAGCTAAGACAGATAAATCCCATGTTGTTTCCTATCATGGAAAGAGAAGTGAAGAAATTGTTAGATGCCCAAATCACATTCCCCTTGAGATATTCCGAGTGGGTGGCCAATTTGGTCCCAATGAGGAAGAAAATTGGAGAAATCAGGCTCTGTGTTGATTTCAGGAACCTGAACAGGAGCTCAAAGAAAGACAACTATCCCTTTCCCAACATGGAACACATACTACAGAGGGTAATTGGTGCATCTAGGATATCCATGATTGATGGATTTTCTGGCTATAATAAGATATATGTCATGCCTGAAGATAGAGAAAAACAACCTTCACCACTCCTTGGGGCACATTCATGTATGCCAAAATGCCTTTTGGATGAATGAATGCAGGAGAAACATTTCAGCGAGCCATGGACATAGCCTTTATCGGGGAGAAAGACCAATTTGTGGTGATCTATCTGGATGACATCACAGTCTTCTCCAGGTCTAATAAAGAGCATTGTTGTCACTTGAGGAAAGTTTTCTTGAAATGTCGAAGGTTTGGCCTTTCCTTAAATCCCAAGAAATATTTGTTTTCTATGAAGGAGGGGAATCTATTATGACATATAGTATCAACAGAGGGAGTGAGAATTGATCCCAGAAGGGTAGAGGCAATTCAGACCCTGTCACTTCCCAGGTCTAGAAGGGAAGTCCAAGATTTTTTAGGGAAGATTAACTTTCTGAGGAGGTTCATCTCAAATTTTGCTGAGTTGGTGAAACACATCACAACCATGCTCAGAAAGGGAAATGAAGTAAAATGGACTGTTGAACCCAACAAATATTTTGTCTAGATAAAGAAGGCATTGACTGAGGCACCTGTGCTGATCAGTCTTAATTATTCCAAGGATTTCCTAGTTTTTTCTTTTGCTTCTTTTGATACAGTAGCAGTAGTCTTATTGCATAAAAATGAGGAAGGGAGAGAGAAACCCATTTCCTTCTTCAGTAAGGCATTAAAAGATGCATAAATCAGGTATGAGATCATGGAGAAACATGCCTATGCCTTGGTTAAATATCTCAAATATTTCAGAGTCTATGTCTTGCACTCAATAGTGACTGCATACATTCCTTCAGCCTCTGTGAAAGACATCCTTATACATCCTGACATAGATGGGAGAAGAGGTAAATGGATTGCCAAGATCCTTGAGTTTGAACTGGAGATAAATCCCATCAAGATGGTTAAAGGGAAGGGTTTAGCCAAGCTGCTGGTTGAATCTAATTGCAAGGACTTAGGGGTTATCTTGATCAATTCTTGCTCAAAAAATCAGCAAGCTGAGTCTTCCAACAAAATCTCTCAGGGTGGCTTATCACTAGCAGAATGCACCTTGTACAGAGACATTTTGTACTTTCTGCAAGATTTGAAGCCTCCTGATGGAATGGGAAAAATAAAGGCAAGAGATTTAAAGCTCAAGGCAGTTAGATATTGCCTTATTGACCAAGTCTTGTACTGGAGAGACCCGCTAGGGATGTTTCTGAGGTGTCTAAACCCATAGGAAGCCCAGAAAGTTATGTTTGTTATTCATAGCGACCTTTGTTGAGGGCATTATTTCTGGAAGACCACAGCTCACAAAATTCTTAGGGTTGGGTACTACTCACCCACCTTATTCATTGATGTCTATAGAGAAGTCATATCTTGCATCAAATGGCAAAGGTTCTCAAGGAAGTAGCAACTCAAATCTCTGCCACTAAAGCCTGTAGTAGCTTCAACACCCTTTCAACAGTGGGGGTTGGACTTCATTGGATAAATTCATCCTCCTTCAAGTGGCCAACATAGATGGATCCTGACTGCAACAAACTATTTCACCAAGTGGATAGAGGCTTCCCCCACCAGAAGTGCTTCACACAAGGTAATTATTATCTTCCTGGAGGATATAATAGCCAGTTTTGGTTGTCCCAGCAGAATTGTCACTGATAATGCTGCTTATTTCAAGTATGAGCCTCTGGTTAAGTTCTATGAGCATTTCGAGATCTCACTAATTCACTCCACTCCCTATTATCCTCAAGGAAATGGACGGGAAGAATCTTCCAATAAAATTCTAATCAAACTCATTAAGATATTATTGGAATACAATAAGAGGGCCTGGGATTCAAAGCTCAAATTCGCTCTATGGGCTGATCGAGTGACAACAAAGAAGTCCCTGGGAACCTCACCTTTTCAACTTGTTTATGGGATGAAGGTTTTGTTTCCCACTCAGCTCACTTTACTTGTAGTGAAATTCTTTCAAGATCATGAAGGAGAGCCAAACCATATGGTCAGAACAATTCATCAAGTGGTGGAAGTGAAACAGATCAGGGAGCAGGTAATGGACATAGCTCATAGTCATCAGCAAAAGATCAAGCAAGCCTTTGACAGGAAGGTCAGGAAGGAGAAATTTGAGCTGGGAGATTTGGTGCTTAAGTGGGATGCACCCAGGTAGTATAGGGGAAAACATAGCAAGTTTGATGCCCTCTGGATTGGGCCCTTCAAAATCTATGAAGTATTTTGAAATAACACGTACATGTTGTAGTATTTGGAGGGTGAAGAAGTTTTTAACGACCCAGTAAATGGGCATTTCCTGAAGAAATGTTTTGTTTGAGCCTTAGATGGCTCCTCTGTTTTTGTAAATATTGTTTTTCTGTTTATTTTTGGCTTAATAAATGACTCCATAGCCCAACAACAAGGCACTGAAACAACAAGGAGTTATTAGAGCATCGCAGGGATGACTCTATCCCCCATGGAGCCTAATGTTAGCACCAATTCTTGCAAGGGGGGTGTTTCTCTCCGATTTTAGGCCCTTGGTGTAAAATGCGAAGAAATGGGTTTTAAAAACCCCATCAAATGTGTTTTATTCAGAGGCTGCATTCATGAGCATCAAGCGCAACACATAGAAGAAGTCCATTTCGGGATTAAAATCAAGAGAACGAGCATTTTTGTTTTCAGCGGTGAGGATCCATCGATGGAGTAGATCAATGGTCATCGGGTAAGCCAGAGCGATGGAGTTGCACGAGTTTTAGCACATGGGATCATCCCTTAGGGCCAAAGTCACAAAATGATCGTGGTCATCTGATCTAGTTGGGACACGTGGCACCTGATTAAGTCTGATCTCCATCTCATCTATCGTGACTTTGAAATACAAGGGTCGACTCCCTTCCATCCATGATACACAAGATGTGAAGGCACCTTTGGGTGCGGGCCCACGGTCATAGCACAGGGTCTTATGGAAAGGTGGTTGGAGGAAGAGGAGTGAGAACTCCTGGTAGGAGAATCCCCAAAAGGATCGGGACCGTTAGTATTGGAGGACACATGGCACCTGATTAAGTCTAGTCTCCATCTCATCTATTGCAACTTTGAAATAAAAGGGTCAACTCCCTTCCATACACAATACGCGAGTTGCGAAGGCGCCTTTGGGTGTGGGCCCACGGTCATAGCACAGGGTCTTATGGAAATACGGTTGGAGGAAGAGGAGCCAAATCCAACTGGCGATATGGAGGGTTGTTTCACAGTTTTAGTCACCAAGGATATTGGACACTCGAATGGTGGAATATCCTAAAAGGAGAAGTTTTGAAGCACCTTTAGAGTGAGGCATAAGTCATGGCCATAGGTTACATTGAGGGCAGAGCCAAAATAAAAATGAGGCTAGCCTCTAAGCCCTAGGAAGCAAGCGCGTGGTCATTCCTTGTGCTCGAAGTCTTGGCCACCCATCGTGGAGGAAGGAAATTAATGAAAATTGAGCAGGTAGTTGAAACCTCAGCTCATGCCATGAATGTAGGGCATGGAGGTTCTAGCAGAAAGTCTGCCCAAGATCGTCCTGTGTGCGGGTTTTCCTAAAAGAACCAAGTTGATCTGATGTCCTTGTCTGACCAGAAGATCCCACACATGCTAAATTGGACTTTAATGTCTTAGCTACCCTCCTACTACCAAGGGGGAGAATTGCTTTAAGTATATATACTCAGTTTTTGTATTTTTGTAGGCATGGATGGTAGAGCAGAGCTCCCGACTATGATGTTTTAATGAATCACTAGTTTTCTTGGCTTTGTATCTACATATGAAACTTTCTTGTTTAATGTAAGGTGGCTCTCTTTTTCATTTGGTTTCGATCTCATACTAAAAGGGTTCATGATTGATTGATTCACATGAATCATCCTGACTGTGTTATGATAAAGAATTTATTATAACGTTGTTATGTTCTTTTAGTGTTTCTGCTCTTGAATATAAGAGGTTCTTGTGTTCAATTTTTTCTTCTATAGGTTGTTAGAATCTCGATTCCTACAGCAGGCCTTCACATTTCCTCATAGAAGTCTTCCTCATAGAAGTTAAACCAAGACCTCATCTGCTTGTGCTTGTCTGGCCTAGTTTCCGAGTTAGAACGATATTGTTATGAGTTTATTTCCATTCATCACCCTTTATCAACAAATAGTGACATAAACTGATGGGCTTCAAGCTTACTCTTTCTACAATCCAGGAGTGACTTTTGACGCCAACACAACCTATCAATTTCCTTCATGAAAATATCTGCAATATTATCCATTGTACGCGTTGTCTTCATAGGCACAAAATGAGCAGCCTTTGTTAATTTGTCAACCACCACCATGATTGAATAATGTTGGTTATTCGTTTTGGGTAATCTTGTGATGAAATCCATGGTGATCACTTCCTATTTCTTCTTTGGGATTAGCAATGGCTGCAGTAAACACACTGGGTTCCTATGCTCAGCCTTCACCTTTTGACATTCCATACATCAAGTGATGTAATCAACAACATCCTTCTTCATTCCCGACCAAAAGAACTAGCTTCTTACGACTGTAATCATTTTTTGGTAACTGGGATGTCAAAAATAAGCAACATCATGCATTTCGTTCAGTACCAAATTCCTCAGTTATCCATAACTAGGAACATAGATTCTATTTTTATGTATGAGTAGTCTGTCTTCCTTTATCTCATACTCCTTTATTTTCTACTATACATCTCCTTGCTGTAAGTTTTCCTTTACCTGTAGGTAATTCTGGTCTATAACAACACCACCTAAAATTATGCTCTTCAAGTTTGAATGACGCATACTGACAACAATAGCATGCATTATATGCACTCTTCTACTAAGTGCATCAACACCTTTATTCTCCTTTCCCTTGATATGATTGATATCGAAGTCATATTCACTTAAAAATTCCATCCATCTTGTTTTCCTGGCATTCAAGGTCAATTGTTCAAAACGATACTTCAAGTCAATGTGGTCTGTCCTTAATTCAAATTTCTTCCCCATGATATAATGCCTCCACGTCCTCAAGGCATGAACAATGGCAACAAGTTCTAATTTATGTGTGGCATAGTTCCTCTCATGTTCATTAATCTTCCTGGACTCATATCCAATGACATGTCCATTTTGCATGAGGACTCCCCCAAGTCCTTCCTTACATGCATATGTACATATCACAAAACTTTCATTTGGGTCAACAATCTTTAACACAGGTGCACTAGTAAGTAATTCCTTCAATAGATTAAAATTATTTTCACACTTTAGTGTCCAACCAAATTTAGTTCCCTTCTTTTGCAAAGAAGTGATGGGATGATCAATCTTATAGAACCCTACTATGAACCTTCTATAGTATCCAGCTAATCCCATAAAATATCTAACATCTGACACATTTCTAGGTGTTGGCCATCCTCTAATGGCTTCAATCTTATCTAGATCTACTGTTATGCCCTGCTCTGAAATAATGTTTCCCAAGTAATGGATATGCTTTTGATAAACATAACACTTACTCAACTTGGCATACAATTGATGTTCTCTTAGTACTTTCAATACCAGTCTTAAGTGATGTTCATGATCCTCTTCAGACTTATAATAGATAAGTATGGCATCTAGGAACACTATGAAAAACTTATCCAAATAATTCATGAATATGACATTCATCAAGCACATGAAGACAACTAGTGCATTGGTCATTCCAAAAGGAGCCACCACAAATTCATAATGCCCATACCTGGTCCTAAAGGTTTTCTTATGAATGTCTTCTTCCTTGATTCTTACCTGATGGTATCCTGCCCTTAGGTCAATTTTTGAAAATATCTTTGCTCCTCTTAGCTGATCAAAGAGGTCATCAATTCAGGGTAGAGGATACTTGTTCGTTATAGTGTACTTTTTCATTTGTCAGAATTCAATACACAGCCTCAAGGTTCCATCCTTCATTTTGACAAAAAGTATTGGTGCTCCCCAAGGTGAAACACTTGGATGTATGTACCCTTTCTTCAACAATTCCTCCAACTGCATTTGTAATTCTTTTAACTCTGGTGTGCTCATTTTGTAAGGTACTTTTGACACCGGGACAACTCCTGACACTAAATAAATTAAGAAATCTATCTCCCTTCTTGGTGGAAATCCGAGTATTTCTTGGAATACATCTTCAAATTCCTATAGTACCAAGAAATATTTGAGGCTATGCCCCTTTGTATTATCTGTCTCTTCCACATGAGCGACATACAATTGACATCCTTTCCTAAAACATCGTTTTAGCTATAAAGCTGAAATCTCCCTTATAGATATGGGTCTTGGAACTCCCTTCACAATGCTCTATTTTCTCTTTCCATCCAGACATGTATATGTCTTGTTATGACAATCTAGGAAAACATGATGCTTGCCCAACCAATCCATTCTAATCATAATATCAGAAGACCCCAATGGTATGATATTTAGATCAATACTAGTATTCACGCCATTAAGACTTATGGAACAACTTCTGACCATATCATGGATTCTTCTTTTGGTCCCAGTGGCTAGCTGGAACAAACTTGCTTTTCCAAGTTTAATTTTCTCCAAATGCAGTCTATCCACTATCTTAGGATCAATGTAGCAATGAATTTCTCCTGAATGAATCAAAATAGAAACAGGTTGATTTATGATCTTACCTTCCACCTCGATCATATTGGACTGGTACTATGCTTTTCGATCATTTAAATATGCATAGATTCTTCCCATATCTTCGATTGTTGTAGCCTCTTGGAGGTTGTGCACCATCTTCACTTTGTCCTTTCTGTGTGATCAATCCTTGTACAAGTGATCTTCCTTGCATCTCCGACATTGGATTTGTGGTATTCCCCTTTTTCCCAAGGAATCTTCCTTCTTGAAATCTCCCTTAGCATATTGATCTTGATGATTTCTATTAGGCTCATTCCTATTGAAGGGAGGTTTGAATCCTTTCCTCCTCTGATAGGACTTTTCATTTTTCTTGTCCTTCCAATATTTATGTAGGGATTCTCTTCCCTGGCCTTGCTCATACAGGTATTTAGCCTTCCTAATGGCCTCAGTCAAGGTCTTGGGTTCATCATACTTGATATTTTCCTTATAAAAGGTTGGCAGTCCACTTAGAAATCTTTGTATTTTCACTTTCTCATCACCAATGAACCTGACATACTTTAACAATCCCAAGAACTTCTTCTCGTACTCTGCCATAATCATTCTTCCCAACCTGAGTTCAAAGAACTCTTGCATTTTCTTGTCATAGAAATGTTCTGAGAGGTACTCCTTATGGAAGTATTTCTTGAACTGCTTCCAAGTGATCCTACTTTCATTAAAATGTTCCACTTGCTTCAGTTGGTCCCATCACATTGTAGCTTTCCTGTGTAAATGGTAGGTGGCAATCCTAGCTTCCAGGTTGGATGAATAGTTATGCAACTGAAAATATCTTCGAAGTCCAAGAAACCATGCTTTGGCATCATTTTCCTGTTCTCTTTCACCCTCAAAGGAAGGTGGCTTGAGCTTCCTTAGATATCCTTGCAAACTATCTACCTCTTATTTCCTTCTTTGGTGTTTGAAATGAGACACCTCTAGACTGCTTATGATATCTTGCGATGCATAAAATTTTCTTTCTGAGTAAGGAGGTGAGTAGTGTCCATGAGCTCTTCTAGCACTTCTGGAATAACTAGATCTTCCACGATCATCCCTTCTTTCATGGCACCTTCCTTCTTCCTCTTGTTTTGAGTTTGATCCCTTCTTCGTTTGTCTCTACAACTAATTCAATCTCTGCAACACTCGAGCATTTAACCGAATTTTCTCTCTCATCAGTCTCTCGTTGTCTTCTTTGTAGCTCTACACTTCCATCTTCAGGCTTCTTACCATTTCTATTAACATTTCCTTCTCTCCTTTCCCCTTGCATCCATTGGACTCTATCTCTACATTACCAACTCTAGTATTCTGGTCTTCGACCTCCTTATCATGGCTGAAGGCTCCATTGCCTTCTTCCATTTCCTCAATACACATCCTAAGTTGAGGTGTTTAAACCCCTTAATTCTGCAAAATGTGCAAGCCACCATTTTGTTAGAATTATGCATATGATAAACAAAATTGCCAAACCATGTTACAAGTCTCTTTCCTTTTTTTTAGTTCATGGAGATCATATCCCCATTCTCCAAAAATAATAGTGTCATGTTATCCTTGTCCAACATAGAATCTCATCCTGGGCAGGGGCTTCCTTCAAACCACTTTCCTAGGTGAACACAACTAGAAAATGTAGCTAAATCCTTCCTTATCACTTTTTTGTCTCGAAGACAACCAATTACGCCCTTAGCCCTCCTTCCCTCGGCTCTCAATCTGCACATGACCATGACCATGACCCTATGCTTAGCTGAAAAAGCACTTGTCTAGAGATTCGGTGTTTCATAAATTTCATCCAGGACTAGATCAATGGTCCTCATCTTATTTCACAATCAACGATCAAGATCCACTTTGGGACTCCGTGCTTCAGAAGTCTCAAATTTCCTCGCTTGCCTCCTCCCAGAACACTTTCACCCAAAGTCGACGATCCTTCGACGTGTATCTTCTGGAATCAACGGTCGATATGTACTCTGGCCTTCGGGAGTTTTCGACCCAACGCTACCTGTCACATATTTCCCCTCTGGAGTGCCCAGTCTATAGACTGCATGATCTGTCGCCATGTGGATAAATACTGGAAGCAGACACATGGCCCAATTAGGCAGGTGATATGTGTTAGGTTCTAACTGAGTTTTCAATACTCCAAATGCTCACAAATTACTGACACGTGGCACAGATTCCATGTGTCCATGTCATCCCAGGTAACATCTGCAAGCCACGTCACTTCATAAATTCCAGGGTCCACATCACCTCCTGGTGACATCATCATGCCCCATCACTTCGACTCTCCGGGTGTCCAGACTTCAAGAGTTTCCATACAAGCGCACTTCCAATTATCCCTAACTCTAAATTCACGAACTGGCCAATCTATCACCATGTGTCCTCTTGGATCAGATGACTAAGATTCACTTTGGGTCTTCACCCGAAGTCCACGGATCTGCACCGCGTGTCCTCCTTAATCTGATGGCTACGATTTCTTCGAGTCTCTAGACTTTGGAAATCTCAAATTTCAAAACTTATCTGGCCCTACTGGATTTTATCTGAAGCCCTAGATCTGGTGACAATTGGCTCTCAGCAGATCAATGGCTGAGATCCTTTCGGGTCTTCAGGTTTTGAAAATATTAAACTTCAAACCCTCGAAGTAAAAGGGATTCTACCACGTGTCCTCTTGAATTGGATGGTTGAGGCTTACTTCGGGCCTTCACCCAAAATCCATAGATTTACGCCATGTCTTTTATGGATCAGATGGCCCAAATTCACCTCGGACGATATGACGCTTGATATTTACCCCTAGACAATCTGGCGACTGAGATCTATTTCGGATGATCAAACAATCAATAGTTACTTTGGCTCTCTAGATCTTCGTGCTTTGGGAGTTTAAAATCTCAACTAAAAACCTCTCACACAAATTTCTCTGGAGTTATTGATCTGTTGACATGTACCTCTTGGTGATCGATGGTTAGGATCTACTTTGGATATACATAGTTTCGATGTTCGATCCCTAACATGTCACATCAATCATTGTCTTTCAATTTGTGGGGGCATGCATCGGCGGTTTGGGGTAACCTACTTTTCACCCCACCATTCTGTTGATACTGACACGTAACCCCTTGGGGAAAGCGTGGTTTGGATTGCGGGCCCGCCTTGGGAAATTATCTCCCGTGCAACTTGGTTCCCCGTAATGCCTCCCATCCGTTGATCTCACTCCCCAATGGGATCTAACGGTGGTGACCTTAACCCTTTCTTCCTTTACATCATATGACCCTTGTTCACCTATCCTCCGATCCAACGATCCTGGATCTCTCTTGATCCTACAATTGTGATCACTCCCAAATTTGAAGGCGACGGCCACAATCCTTCGAACCCATTACAGGGGTCTCTGATGTTCTATCTCCTGCATAAATTATGCAACGCCATTCCTCCTGAGATTTTCAACTCCACGGTCAAATTTCGATCTCAACCCCGAGACTCTAACCAATAGACCCGGCCCATATCGGCTTGATGTTTCAACCAGAATATTTGATACCATTTTGTAACATACCTATCCATCCATAGGCCAAGGTACACTACCTTCAAGCCTGCCCTTGGACTTCTTTCTCTTACCGATACCTTTTTAAAATTTAAGGATGCATAAAAGGGAAGACTTTAACGACCTGCACAACATTAGTTAGCAAGCGTGCATAGTCTAAAGATTCAATTAAACGATAATTAAATATACAACGAAAATAAATTCATATACATGTAAATGATACCATAACAGAGAGCAGTTATCTTTATGAAATATGACACCAACTGGATGCATACCAAGGATGTTTTTCCAAACTGTAGACACTATTGTTCCAAAACTCAACAACAACGTCACCCCCAAGCTAGGGCTATGAATCTAGAAGGATGGTCCCAGAGTGTTACTTAGCTTCCCAAACTAGTTAGCACCCAAGCTCTCATAGGTTTCCCAACTCTCATAGCAATCCAAGTACCCAGCTCTCTTCTACCCATCTTGCACCACCTAAGAGAATGAACCTCCACCCTTCTTTGCCACATAGTCCCTTAGGCATTCCTTCTCCTTATTCGAGCTCCAACGCAACTGGTCCATAATATCAATGCTGGAACTCTCAGGATTTGCAGCTGTGAGAAACGTTGGATGCAGGCCAATGCATCTCAGACATGTAGGCCTCACATCATGGCTAGATCACACTAGCTGCCACTACAACCAACTATCTCGTGGCTAATTCATCAGTAGTTTGGCTCCCTTTCCCAAACCAAGATGCGGATTAGGATGGATGAATGAATGGGTAAGTGGGTGCATGAAAGTGAGTGAGGGAAAATGAATGATCGTACAAGGAATCATCGAACAAGCCATCAATTGAACCCCCCCATTAGACCAGAGGTGGGTTTAAGTAACTTCGTGGGGAAATTAAGAACCTCCTGGCCTTCCCCAAGAATCTCACGTAACTGATCCCCTCCCTTAGGCAAAAAGGGTAATTAACTTAGGAATAAACACTTATCCCCTCAAGCCCCTCTCTTGTGGAATCACAGCCCTCTATAACTCTATTCCTTGTCCATCTAGCAGCCATCCATGTATTTATTATTAATAATGATAAAAACATTACATGTCTTGGGAACACGAGCCTTTTAATAATTGTTTGGGCACTCTAGCCTCTCGACATTGTAACAATACATCATTTAAAATGGGGGTTCAAAACCTGCGGTGTTACAGAAATGATATCGTCGATAGCCGATACCCAATGTGCTTTTCAGAATCGGGGAAGACTGAATTGCAATGAACATTTCGACCATGCTAAAGAGTTTTGCCCCGATCACCGATTCCTGAAGCATTTTGGCATCGAGAGTTTTTTGAAGATGCTAATCCAAAGAAAAACATGCGATATGTTTATCCCTAATCGCCGACCCCCGATACATTTTTGGCATCGGTGAGCCCAGGTTTATTTTAGAACACATAACTTGAAGAAAGTCCCAACTTTGACTAATACATGTAAATTAAGTCACTAGTATTTAGCACCACGTGTCTTTACCAGATTGAAGAAACCGTATGGTCTAGATTATCCCCAAGTCATTCTTGGTTCCTTAGGTCCAAGTCACACCTCCAAGTCTGTTTTTCCACGCCAGCACTGGACGATGAAATTGATCTACGTCGGATATTTTTCACAGAAGGATATCAAGGAAAATGTTCATGGCGCATCCTCGATCCTCGATCCACCCACTGAGAAAGTGACACGATGGAACGTTTTAGCGCTAGATACAATTAGATTCAGAGAATTTAAGAGACTAACCAATTCCAAATGCTGCATTAGTTTTTTCTTCGTGTGTGAATCAAAATGGTCATTTGAAATTACCGATAAACCACATCACCTTTTGGGCCTCCGCCGTCAACCCACGATGAATTCAAGTTGCAAATTTTCGACGACAAATTTGTTTGAATTCGACTCATCACCCGAATTAATTCGTTGATAAGCAATGTTAAGTTCTTCCCGTTTTAAATTCTCTTGAGCCATTGTAAATGAAACCATTCTACACACAAAGGCATTTTAGAGAAACTAGAGAAGCGAAACAAGAAATTCAAAAGCTGTCGAGATCCCGTGAGTATCAAAAAACCAGATTTAGCAAGATTTACAGGTATGTACCAGTCTGTGGATTTTTCATGTTTACACTTCATATATATATATATATATATATATATATATATATATTATCCAATGTTTCTCTGTATGCGGGATCTAAAGGATTGATTTTGATTGCAGGAAAAATGCCCTCAATAAATCAAACCACTGGGTGATCGTCGAGGGTGCCCAAGCTAAAAGAACTAGAGGCAGGAGAAGACTCTTCTCCAGGGGTCGCAAAACAATTAGAATTTTCTCCAAGACCAAAACTGGTTATTAAAACATCTACAAAGAAGGTTTTCATTCAACCTCTAGCCTTTGGAGACACAGAGGCAAGCACAGGGACCAAGTCAACACTCCCACATTGGGGAGAACTCTTCAAGAAGATCAGCTAGGAGGAATTCCCGGAATACATCCCACACAATGACCCAGATGTGAGAGCGCTCAATGACCAGGTATTCTCGAATATCCGACGGTTGTACCTGCACATGGTGGAAGGAAGAACCCCAGTGTATCCCTATATAAAACTACTGCAATGGCTCATCAACCACACAGACACACAAAAGTGATTAATCAACGATGAAAATGGTGGATGTGTCAGATTCTTCCTTCCGATGGAGGTCTAGAAGTATTACAAGCTTAGAGACCCGAAGGAGCGAATGAAAATTGATTTCATCGTGAAATACTATGAGCACCACGACACCATTAGAGTAATGGCCTCATGGTGGAAAGAAGATAAGAAATACACCAACTGGACCTCCAGATGGTAACAAATGACCAACCTAAGAGAACCATACATCTTCCTAATCGATCTCATATTCTGGTTATATGAGGAGAAAGACTGCTCCAAATTTTCGGAAGCGTGGATGCCTCTAGCATACACAATATCTATTTTTGGGAGCGGATTCAACTGGGGAGCCATCATTTCCAAGAAGTTGATCATCTGCATACAACAGGATCAAATGCTGGAAGAAGGGGAGACTCCAGCCTTCTACATGGCATCATACTTTTTGGATGTCATGTGTTCGAGAAACATCTTCGTCAGCATGAACCTAAGTTTGCATGTCACAAAGCTCCTGGTCCACATATACTTCAACATATTATGAGAGAACAGGTATAAAAAATCCTACTCCCTCATCTGCGATGGATTCATTGCACGCATTTATTTTATTCTTTTCAATAAATAATGTCTGAGACTATCATTTGTGGCCAAAAAGGTGATATCAAAGGTTGTCCATTGGTATGTCGATGAATATGATACCTACATTAGGGTATTCATGGCCACTGTAGCACCTCATATCCTACCAGCACATGTCCCTTACCGGCTTGTAGTGGGAGAGATATGCTACCAGACAATCCTGCAAGGTTATAATGCCACACTAGTCAAGGATAAGAAGCGGGTGTTTATACCTTATGGATTCCATGTAGGCTTCTACCTAGTGAAAGACACTGCTCAATCCAAGAAGGAAGGGTTGATCCAATTAGAATTCTAATTCTAGACCGGTCGATTCCGCAAGCATGACCCAAAGGGTCTAGTCTTGAAACATGCTTCTCAATTGTCGTCCTGCTGGCCATATGCCCACAAAAAATTTGAAGACGAAATCTTCACAGAAAATGCCCACGATGGGGATGAGGTGGTGGCAAGGATGGTTGATCTGAAAATGAACAAATTCAGATCCATGAGTCTGGTTAAAAAAAAAAAAAACATAGAACAATCAGTTCAAGAGGCCCTTAGAGCCAGAGAAGAAATGATAGTGGCTGAAGCAACATTTCCCCAGGTAGCGGCCAAAGCAGTAGAGATTCCCTAGGTAGCCCCGGTGCAAGGTAGAGGTTTCCCCATGAATCAGGATGCACGAGATGGGGGGTTACTCATTATGGAACAAGCATAGTGGATAATTGATCAGTTGCAATATGACCCGAACCTCATAGGTATGATAAGGCTTCCTATCGATAACCCAGATGAAATCTAGATAGGCCCAAGCAGCCCAGAATTCATAGACATTGATGAAATTATTGGGTTAGATGACCCTAAATTCTCAAATCCACTGGCTATATCACTGACAAGTGTTTCGTCTTAGCTAGAGATATTCGAAACATTAGGGATGACAAGTGCGTCAAACCCCTTAAGAGAGATTATAAATATCTATGATGATGATGAGAGCCCGGAGGTATCCCTTGTGACCCTCATACATATTGAAGAGGAAAAGGATCCAGAGAAGACATATTCCCCGGTTCTCGACTCTCAAATTCAGGGGCTTCCATAGAATTAACAAGAAGTCAAGAGTGTCTTAGACACTGATCTATCCAATGTATTGGATACCCAAGCAGACAATTCAAAAGATGAGCCAGGGTCGGGCAAACAAAAGGAAGAAGCTCGACAGCAGGAAATCAACGTCTCAATGACTGATTATAAAGTAAGTATTGAGCCTACCCCTGATGCCTAAATTTCAATTGGTACTCAACTCCCAGATGAGTGAAAAATGAAAGTCAGGCCTTCAGAAAATAGGTAGGAAGTTCAAGAACCCAGTCTTGAACAAGTATATACCATCGAGAGTTTGGGGAATACACTCACCTGGGGAGATCAATAAATTCCCGAACATGTTGATGAAGTAGCTGACATACATGCCATCGCTTATGATCAGAAAAGGAAAGATATCATCTAGAGAAACACCAAGAAGAGGAGGATCACTCTGGATCGCTCCATCCTCATCACCACGGAGTAAAATATGATAAATATAGAGCATGCCAAAACATCTGAACTCATTGGCGCAGGGATGGAAATCATAGATGCCACCCTAGATAGAGAAAAAAGGGATGAAGAGGAGTTGTCTTATGCTTTAAAGGAATTAGAACATTTTCACCACTTAGTGAAATATTACTAGGACACCACACAGGCTGCAGTGTACCTAAGGAGTGAATTCAAGGAGGCCTACAACAAGTTTACATATGAACAACCCCTATTCACTGCAAGGATAATCGAGTTGCAAGAAGACACCCTCATGGTGTTGGCCACATGTAAAGATATGGAGAGGTGGTATGAGAAGGTGCAACAAGTTGTGGAAATAATCGACTATATTATCATGGTGCAAAAGGGTCGAGACGCCGAAGAGAACGACATCTGGGTGCTAAGGGAAAGCAACATCGACAACATAAGGAAATCGATCGAGTATTGGGTTAAAATGTCTTAGGAACCTCACCGAGAAATCCAAGAGAAATGGGCCAAGTGAAAGAAAAACTGGATCAAGATGACTTTGTTGACTTGCACGACATAGTCAAGTCACACGTTGAGCAAGACTCATCATGGGAGGAAGAAATATCAAAGGTGACAAACACTACGCCAGGACAGGTGTGACAGTTTAAGGAGCACCTGATCAAAGCTCAGCATATGTTGCAACAATTAAGTACCAGTATAGTCAAGCATCAAGCACAAGCAATGGAGATAAGATAAATTCACTCGACCCCAATGGAACAACATATATTTCTGTATGCCAACACATATGGGGATTTATTCATCAAGTGGTCGAAGTTCACCCACTTAAGTGATATCTTGAGATGACTCTTAGAAAAAATGATAGAAAGGAGCACCATGTGGCGAGTTTTATTTTACTTAGGTTCACTTTAGTAGTTATTTTTAGTTAATAATATGTTATAAATAAGAGGATCAACCTATTAGCCAAAGGTCGATGGTTGTTGTAAAGACCCTCATTTTTGGTTTTGTTAAGAACTATTCCAGAGTTGCCTTTAATTGAGAAGTCCTTTTGGGACCATAAACAAGTTTGTGTTTTCATCAAATGCATGTATGATTGGATGTGGAGAAGAATTATTTCTTATTTCGTCTCATGAATGGATGTTGTTACGAGTAAGAGCTACTAAATATATTGATAAGTTATCTGATTATGTTTTACAGTTCTTGTCTTTAATGATGAAAACAAAATCGTTGTGTGTTATTATGTGATTGGTGATCAAAGTTGAGTGAACTATTTTACTTACCATCGTTTATCACATACGTATTTTATTATGACAAATTGTATCTCAGTCAGTAATTGGAATATTGGCACAGTTAACGTATTAGTACTAGGCATGCGGTAAATGACCACTGTATACATGCTAGAGTGAAAGGGTTATCCCAAGCTCATCCTTTTCTCTAGTAGTCAAGTTTGTTCCCACTTTGTCACTTAGTTGGTTTATATCGGCTTCATATTATATCAAACCTACCTAAGAGAAAACACAAAAAGAGAATGTCTAAACTGAAGGAGAAATCCTTCACAAGAAACATAAAGGCAATCGATTATTTTGACCAGATCGCAAGATCTGGAGAACCATTCCACTATTAAACGTTGTAGAGTCTAATTGGGCCTCAGTGGCAGGTTTGGTCTGTACTGTTGAGTTAAAGGGATTTAGGACCCCTCAACAAGTCCCTCCTTACCATAGTTAGGTAACCACCATGATTACCCTCCACACATCCTATGTTTCCCTTGAAGATAATTTTGTGTTGATGTTTCCCATTTTTTCCTCAGAGAATGGAATCTCTCTTGTTTTCTTCTTGAGCTCGGTCTCATGGGGAGGAGGGTCCTTCCTTTATATTGTAGTACATGTCGAGGAGGAACCCTGATCCTCTGTGGGGTTCTAGGGCTTGTCCTATGCATATCCTATTGTCCTTAGGCTTTCATTTGCAATCCATTCCACCATCTTATTGACTAAGCGTCGAACTTGACTGGGAACGATGACAAGAATTGAGGCTAGAGTTTGTTGTATGGTCTCTAGGATGGATTCAAGTCTCCAAATTTTTGAGATTTTTGGGATTGGAGATCCATGTTTCAGAATCTTAAGCATGTTGATTATTATATGGGAGTCTCCTTCTTCGATGAGCTTGGCATAACCTTGAGTCGAGGTAATATGAAGGCCTTCCTCCAAAGCCTAGAGTTCTGATGCGTTGTTGGTATTTATCCCCATATTTCCCCCTTAAGTTCTCAAAATGTTGCCTTGAATGTTTCCATAGACTCCTCCATACCTTGTTGGTCCTGGGATTCCTTTAGAGGCCCCATCAAAGTTTATCTTTATGAACCTCTCTAGGGGAGGGTTCCACTGGGAAGTCAAATCCAGGGAGGCAAAGACAATGATTTGGCTAAAGGTAGCAAGTCTAGATTTAAGGTTAAGGGCTTGGAAAATAGAAATATCAAATGAGCTAGCTTTCTAGTCCTTTCCTTCCAGGGTTGGGCCAAAATGATTTCCTATACTGAAAAGGTGATCTTATGCCAGAGATTTTCCATAGGGAGGGATTGAAGCTTGAATATCCTACGATTTCTCTCTTTCCAGGATTCCCAAGTAAGAAATGAAGGTAATAGGTTAGAAACCCAGTTGAATGTAGTATTTTGAGTTATCGAGAAGGGCCATAGTTCTAAGGTGGCTCAAATGGAGAGTCTGTTGCGACCTGAGCGACAAAAGAGAATCTCCAAGAAGGTTTAGAGGTATTCAATATTATTACAAGTGTTTAAGAGATTATCTGTAGTCTCCTCTTTCTCTTGATAGAGAGGGCATTGGGAGGGACCCATGAATCCTTGTTTGCGAAGAGTTTCCCAAGTTAGAGCTTTGTTTAGAGATATCAACCACATGAAGGTCAAGAATTTTGGCCTGAGGTTTTGGCTCCATAGCTTGTTCTAGATTTCATCTTTTGGGAGCTTAGTGTGATTAGCTACAATCTCATAAGATTCTTTGGTTGAGAGTTTTCCTGAAGTTGTGGTGCCCCATGTAAGGCGATTATGTTGCTTGGAGCATAAAATTTTCATTTTGTTGAGGTCCTCCAGAAAACCTTCCAAGGTGTTATTTTCTAAATCTCTAGACCATAGGAGATGGGGGAGCCATTTTGTCCAGTTTCTAGGTTTTGTTTATTCTATCCAATAGTGATCCACCCTGGTCCTATTCTGTTCTATAATTTCAATTTGCAGGCTAAGAAGTGAAGGATGGTTTTTCCATCGGGGGGATTGTTGCCAAGTGTCCTCCCAGAAAAATGATTCCTTGTCATTTTTTATTTCCAAAAATAAATTATCTTGGATTAAGTGATGGTTGTGCCAGGATAAGTTCCAAAGGATATAACCCATTGGGGCATTGTTCATTATGATAATCTGACTAACTTGCTGATTTTGGACATATTTAGTTTTCCATAACTCAACCCATTGAGTTTGTGGTTTGGTTAGCCAATTCCACCAAATATTATCTCCTAGGGTTTGGCTAATAATTTATGGGTCCCTCAGGCCGAGACCTCCTTTTTATTTGGGAAGACATATAGTTTCCCATGCCACTAAGGCCCATTTCTTTTGGTTCTTAAAGCTCCCCCATAAGAAATTTCTGTGAATATTTCAGATGGGTTTTAGGATATATTTTTGGGTTGCTATGACTGAGATATGATATATAGGCATCGCTTGGAGGACTGACTTGATGAGAATGAGTCTTGTTTCTATGTTAAGAGAGTGGAAGGACCATTTATCCAGTTTTCTTTCCATGTTTTTGAGAAGTTCTTTGCAAACTTTCTTCTTTAGAGGGTTCTCGGTTAGGGGGAGTCCCAGATATTTTGAAGGAAACTCATTGAATTGAAAACCAAAGATTCATGTTAAGTGACATTGTATAGGCTGGGTAGTGTTGAATAACAATATTTGGTACTTTTATTCATTTATTCCCATCCTTGATGCTTCTGAGAAGTCGTGGAGATATTTCTTTATTATAAGGGCTTCTTTAAAATTCAGAGTAGCCATTAACATTGTGTCATCCACAAATTGTTGGTGTGTACCTGGAGTTCCTTCTTCATGAAGAGAGAGTCCCTTCCAGTTCCCTTCCACCACTTATGCCTTTATATCCCTTCCCAAACCTTCTGCCATCATAATGAAGAGGAAGGGTGAGAGGGGGTCTCCCTGCTGAATGTCGCTGGATGGTGAGAAGGTCGGGGAGGGGGATCCATTAACCGAGATAGGAAAGAAGGTCATAGAAATAAAATATTTTATCCACACAATCCAATTCTCACAAAATCCAAAGGTGGCTAGGATGTCAAAGATATAAGTCCATTTCAAGCTATCATAAGCTTTTGAAAGGTCTAGTTTAATAAGCATTCCTGGTTTCTTGGAGGTATGAAGAGAGTGGATTAGGTCATGAGCTAGAATTATTCTTTCTAGGATTTGTCTTCCTACTACAAAACCTTTCTGCTATGGGGAAAAGTAGCATTGAAGGCTCGGAGGACTTTTTTTAATTTTCAGGAGACTTTCACCACTTCCAAGCTTCATTATTTATTATCAGCCAACAATATTGATAGAATTCCACTGTGAATCCATCGCATCTAGGTGATTTTCCTTTAAGAATATCTAATATTGCTTGCTCCACCTCTTCCATAGTAATTTTCCTCATCATGGATTCATTATGATCTTCATTGAGAATTTTTTGGAATATGCTTGGATATATTTTTATTGAGTCCTTTATATTTGAATGGGGTTCTTGCATTAGAGTTATGTAATATTGAAGCAGTTTTTATTGAACTTCATGGTGATTGATAACCTTGTTACCTTGGTTGTCTCTCAGAGTGACGATTCTATTCTGATGTATTCGTTGGATCATCAAGTTGTGGAAAAACTTTGAGTTTCCCTCACCTTCCTTTAGCCAGAGGACTCTTTATTTCTATCTCCAAATAATTTTTTCTTGCTTTTATCTGGTTTCTATTTGGACCGTGAGAGAGGATTCCTCCTCTACTAGCTCTTGGGTGAATCCTGAGGTAATCATAAAATGTTGATTTTGTTTCATTCTTTCTTGAAGTTGTTTTATGGATTCAAGATATTGCCAAATTCTATTTTATTCCATGACTTTATTTGTTGTTTCAGATTCTTCAGGCGATGTTGGAATCTGAACATCAGGGATCCCAAATTGACTATCGCTATATTCCACCAGGAGGGAAAGTTAGAGTGAAAAGAAGGATCTCTCAGCCAGAAGGATTCAAAGAGGAAGGGATGGTTTTTGGGGCTATATTGAATGTCAATGTGGAGGTGGATGGACCAATGAATTGATCCATGATAGGGTAGGATGGTAGATTCGATTGCATAATTTCTTTGAAAAAGAGATTCAGATATGAGAAATAGGTCCATATGGGAATCTATTTGGTGTTGGCATGCGTGGTGGTTACTCCAAGTGAATATTCCATTAGTGGTTTCCCAATTGACTAGACCAAGGTCATTGGTGGTTTCTTTGAATCTTGTTGAGTCCTGTTCTAACCAATTGAGCTCTCTACGTTTTTTTTAGAGTGACTTTATGATATTGAATTCGCCCCCTAAGATCCAGGGCTATACTTGAATGAGGGGAAAATGAGATAGAGGGGCTGCAAAAAGGATAATTTGTGTTTTAGGGTTTGAGGCCCATAGACATTGGTGATATATCCATTTTTCCCAAATACTATGGGTTGGAATTTGGATGAGATTGTATTGTGGGTTGTGAAAAAATGAGATAAGAATATTTTTTTGGGGTTCCAGAGGATGTCTAGTTCTCCACATGCCCCTTCAGTGTCTACAACTATAGAATTGAAACCTCTCCAACACTTGGTAGCCAATTTTCACATGGTTATTGAGTTAGATTTAGTTTCTTGTATCATCATTACAGATGGTTTTTCATTGTCGATCAAAGTCTTCATACATATCTATTTTCTTTGGTTGTTAAGGCCTCTTACATTCCATGAGATGATTTTCATTGGGAAGTTTGGGGATGGGATGAGAATTTATCCGCCATACTCTTGATTCTTCCCGAATTTAGAACAAGTTCTCATAATTCTTGTAATAGTTTCTTGATGGAGGGACATCCTCTTTTCTTATCATATTTTGGAACCTTAATAATTTCTTTAATTGTTGAGTTCTTGATTCCCAAAGAAGAAGATACAGAGTGATTACCTTTTTTACTGGCTGTTGTTTTTTCCTTGTTTCTTGATTTTATCAATGCGCTTTGCAATAGGATGATTTGTTGGTCTGGTATTGAGTGTTCCTCTTTCCTTTCACATGAATCCGCTATTCCTTGCAAGTCGAGGTCCATGTATTATATGTCTTCTATATCTCTCTTTAGGGATTCGGTTGGATCCATGGAAGTATCTTGGTCCTATGGCAGAGGGGGTAAGATTGGGGTACTTGGTACTTGCGTAGTTGAAGGGTTCTTGTCTTGACTTAGGGAGGAGTTTTGTTGAGTCTCAATAGAGTAAATAGTGTTGGGGGTTTCTTTATCTGGGATATTAGCTAGCGATTCGAAGATATTTCTTGTGTGAGGGCCTTTGGGGTTGGGCTGGGTGGGATCTTTCTTTTTGGCATTGCATTTTGATGGAACTTTTTCAAATCCTACATCATCCTTTTCCAATTGATATTTGGGAGGATATGGTTCTTATTCTGAGGGAAATCTCTGAAAGGGTGCCCATGAGCATGGAATTTTCTACACCGAAAGGGAATGTGCTCATAATATAAGGTCTAGATCCAATCTATGTCCCTGTATCTGAGGAAAATTGATGCTGGCAGAGATTTTGAGACATTAAGGTAGACACATATATGGGTGTAGGAAGTATATCAACCTTGAAGGGTTGCCTCTGTTATCCATAAGAATAATCCTAAAGTATTTCCAATCCTAAAGTATTTCCAATACCTTCAAGAATTTTTTAGCACTAGTACTACTGCGAAAGCGAGTATAGTCTGATCTAGACTAGGGCTGCACTGAAATATTCCTTTTCTAGGCTAAAGTTTTCTTTCCATATCTGCATGTATAGACCACCTGAGTTAAATAAATATAGGTCGCCTTGGAAAACACGTTCTCAGTCTTCAACTAGGTTGAAAATTGTTGTGAAAAATCCTTTTGAACCCAATTTAAGGGATACATCCCATTTTAGCTTCCATATCATTTTGATACACCATAAGAGTGATTTTTCTGATGGCCAAAGGCCCATGAATTTTCATAAGAGGGCATGTTATTGCATATATTTAATATCCTGACATAGGAGAGGATACAAGATTTCATACTACGTGATTTCCTTTGATTGAAAGATACAGGTTGATGGCATTTTCTTCTCAATATTTGGTTTTAGTTGATTCTAAGTTGGGAGTGGTTCCGAGCTTTTTAGATCTTTCTTTGTTTGTTTTTTTTCCATCACCCTTCATGATTTGGGACATTACTCATGTGCTCTCCTTGACTCAGTCCCACCTCTCATCATGCATGCATTTCTCTCTCTATGTGAAACCCCAATCCTTGTAGCTACACTTGGAATTATCATTTTCCTCGATGGTAAGAAAATAAAACCAGGGATTTGCATGTTTTTTTTCCTTCATCGCCTGCAGGAGACGTTGAGCACAACAACAAGAGACACCACATTTGGTATCCATAGTTTCCTTTTCAACCTCAATAACTTATATCTTAATAGTGGACTCCTCAGGCACAAAGTCCATACACATTTCTCATTCCTCCACTTTCAACTTCAACAAGATTCGTCTCACTGGTCCCCTTTGAATACGCTTCATCAAATGCATGGAAAATCCAACAAATTTTTTTCCGAGACACTTAGAAGGAACAATGGCAACTTCCTCAAAAAATTTATTTTTGGTATGGAATTCAAATTTCATTTGAGAGTAGTACCTCTATATTATATGATGAGAGAAATTATTGACTAGGATGACCCATTGCGTATTAATCCTATGATGTAGTGTTCTAACTCCCTTCTACTCACTATATAGTTGCAGCTGCTATCCTGCTCCAAATCATCTCTTGAGTTCGACTATCACACTCTCTTTGCTAACATGGGTTATTTGTGTGGGATAATGAAAGAGTTATTCATATATTCTGTATTGAGTTGTCTACAAGACCAATCATATCCGAACAAGTTTTGGAAGGAAAACCATCTGCAAGAGCATATAGAAGCCTACACAATGATTCCCATATTGTCATTATCCTCTAATTTTACAAAGTTTATCCAACAAGTCGAGAAGTTTTCCCCCCTACCAACATGATCACCAGATGAGGTGCAATGAATGTGTTTTAGTATAAATAGATTGCATGTCATTTCAAATATTTCCAAATCGAATGAATTTTTGGTTGCCTCCATCAGGGGATAAAGGTTATGTAATATAAATGATCTTTTCCTCTTTGTATGAAATCAATCTCTCAAAATTGGGTTGCATATCTATCAAGTTACATTTATGTTGCAAGAAAAATTGTCTTTTTCTTTTTTCCTTCAAAGAAAAATTGGATTGAGAAGAGAAATTGATGTTTGAAGATGCATTCCTTCATCTCCATCATTGGTGTGGTGTTGAATTGTAAAGAAAATTACCAAGAATGGTACATAAATATCAAACACACTTTGATCTTCAATGACTTATGGAATAGCATTTGTGAAGCAACAACTACCAGTGAAGAAGAAGCTAAATTAGAAGCATAGCCTAAGAGTAGAAAACCTTCCATTCCTACATCAAATAAGGAGCATGCCATATGGAATAACAAAGTCCAAGAATCATATGTTGTGATTGTTGCGATAGTACATGAAGGGGTGAGCCTCCATATTGTTTCTATTAATGACACCTATATTGCTTTGAAGAAATTGAAGGACTTGTATGACATTCACTCATAACTGGAACTCATACAATTGATGGTGAAGCTCTTTATTATAGAAATATTTTCCTCACCCTATGCAATCTTGCACATAAGTCCTTTTTCCATTTCCCCAGTACGGTCACCAATTTTGTTACGAGGAAAATCTCTCTATGGCTAGGGTAAACCACAACAAATAGAAATGACTGCACAAATAAACTCTCTTATCAAGTATTCTATGAAAACAAATATTCTAGCAAGACAAGATAAAATGCCTACCACATCCAGATGCTCAATGAAGTCCTTCGTTGAGCACTTGACCCAAAAAAATATACCTGCAAATAGTCCTCAACAACCAAGCAAAGCAAACATATGGTGATATTATATAGTGTTAGCACATTCAATAGCATAATCCATTAATAAACATAAAAAATATTCCCATGGAATAATAATTCAAATATTTGTAAGATATCAATTGGATAGGAAAAGAGTATTTCTATTAATATATGATCAGTAGAAGTGAAAATGTTACAAACTTCTGTGTCATCATGGTTTAGAACCGAGAAACTAAGTTCCTTCCAGCTGGGCCTCCACCACTTCAATCCTCCACCAAAGTCAAACTCATAAGAGAGAAACAATGAGGTTTTGAATCAATAAGGGAAGATATTGGGGGCTGAACACTATGTTCAGACTTAAAGGACAAAGGGATGCAAACTTAATATGAAGTAAATAATTCCTCCAGAGTAACTTTTCTCTCAAAGTTGAATTATTTCTCCTCTTTCCATGGCTTGGAATTGGCCCATTTATAGCCTTCAAAATGGAACTAAAGGGATGAGTTAGAATGTTTCCAATATATGGAAGGCCAAGGATCATATATCTCTTGTCTTGACATGGAAACCTGACATTAATTTTCATTTTCTGGCACAAATATCGATGTACACAGGCTGTAGTGGAGCAGCTTGCGTATACGCATGTTGTACAGTAGGAAAGATGCGTACATGTGGAAAAATATTTATTTTTAGTTATGGATTTTACAAACAGGGATGATAAGTCTAAATGGGGAAATGAAAAAATGCTTTTTGTGCAAGATTGCATAGGGTGAGGCAAATCTTGCTATAACACTCTTCAACTTGGACTTGAAGAATGATGATCCTATGGATTTAGCTTTTGATATCAAATCCATAATGGATGAAATTTATTCCACTAGAGTGAAGATAGACCTCCCTCTCATAACCTTCATTAAGGTCCTCTACCCTACATATTCTCACTACCTTGAATCTCTACAAGCTAGTGGTTAAATGAAATCCATCACATTTGATACTTTGGTGGAGAAAGTTGTAGAACATGAGAAATCCTTTGGAAAGACGTCATATCATTCCAATGATGAGACTGTGTGGATTTCTCAAAAAGGGAAGAATCAACCACATGATATTCTTCTAGACGAGAATGAAACAAAAGAGGATGTGGAAGAAATAATTTCAAAGGCAGTGGGGCTAGAAAAAACCAAGGAAAGATATTTGATCTTCATTGTAACTGTTGTGGAAGGAATGGTTCAAATGAATCAAAGGAATATAGAATCCCATGAGTGAAGATCAAAGACAGACATAATCAGAAAGAAGACAAAGGTAAAACATCATATATGATGAAAGGTAAAGAACCTGAATTTGCTCATTATATTCTTTCCCATTGCAATATAGGAGTACATAAATATTCTTTTAACATGTCATTTTATTATTGTAAATATGCATGACTTCTTGACATAGGTGAAACTTGCCACATGACCTTCCAAAGAGACTTGTTCAAAGATTCGATGACAATCTAGATAGCATAGTTTATTTTGCAAATAAATCAAGTCTCAAACCTTCGGGAATTGGCACCATCGGGCCTAAATTGCCTGGACTCCCAAATTTTCTTATACATGGTGTTCTCTATCTTCTCAAGTTGTGAATGAACTTGCTATCTCTTTTTCACATCAGACAACAAGACCACTCTATTCATATCTTTGGTGACAAAGTTGAAATAAGGAATAATTTTGACAACATGGTCATCATGACCGGAGTGGAAGATGGAATATTGTTGAAGTTGAAAAGAACATATGCTCATGCAAAAAATTATGCATATCTCTCTCATCATGATGAAGTTACAATGTGTTATGTATCTCACCTTTATTTTGTTCAGACTATTACATGGGCCTTATTTACCAATAGTAGCTTTCATACATAAGAATACATAACTACCTAATTAGTATTCGCCATGGGTACATCCCTAGGTATACTACACAATGTCATCTAGTCTCTTGTGGCATACTATATTTGTTCACATTAGTTATTACAAGCTTCATTTTCTAAAAAAGATTGGTGTTTCTAGTTTTCCTACTATTCCTTGGAATTTGAAGCAATGTGATGCTTGTATCCTTGGAAAGCATAAAAAGCAACATTTTCATGATTCCACTTCCAGAGCATGTAGAAAATGTGAATCAAGACATTCTAATTTGTGTGGCCCCATGCTCATTCCATCCACAAATGGAAATAAATATATCATGTCTTTTATTGATGGTTACACTAGGATTGTTGGGTGTACTTGCTGAAAGAAAATTCACAAGCTTTTGAAACTTTTAAAAATTTTCATGTGTGGATCCAAAATCAAGCTTAGTCTCATATTGGATCTCTTTGCACTGATAATGGAAGATAATATATATCTATTGAATTTGAAAAAACAACATGGGATCAAACATAAAAACATTGTTCCATACAATTCTCAACATAATGGTGTAGCTAAAAGAATAAAAAAGAATCTCCTAAATATTGTTTGTTCCAAGATGTTTTTCAAAAATGTAAAATCGATTTTTTGGAATGATAGAGTTCTATGTACATTTTATGTGAAAAACAAGTTTCCATCTCATGCTCTTGAAAACAAGACTCATGAAATGTGGTATGGCTGCATTCCTTCAGTGAGGCATCTCAAGGTATTTGGTTCCACCTGTTATGCCTTAATTCCCAAGGAAAAAAACAAACAAGTTTGATGCAAGGATTTAGAACTACATATTATTGGGGTATTCAAATACCACCAAGGAATATCATATTTATAATGAGGTAAACAAGAAATTCATTCTTTCCATAGATGTAATTTTTCTTGAATCCTCTAAGAATGAAAAACTATTGAGAGACAACTTGATCATCTGGATAAATTCACTCATATAAAGACATATCATGAATTTGATGATGATATTCCACGTCTTGAAGGGGGGATTCCTATATTGGATCAATCTCTACAATCCCCTTTTGAAGCACCATCTTCCCCTCATGAAGAATTTCCATCCACTTCATCATAACCTGAATTTGATTTGGATGATGTGATTGAGAGGATTGAAAGTCTAAGTCTTGATAAGAATTCAATACCTTCTTGATCAACTAAAAAAACTAGATCATCTAAGAAAGGTCCACCAAAATGGTGTCGGTGTTTCATGGAAGCTTGCACATGAGACCTAGATAAAGCATACACGAACAAATCTTATCAAAAAAAGGAAGAGAGATACCCAATGAAGAATGAGAATAAATGTATATTATGATCTAATCAATGAGTGAGTGGTCTTCACTCATATAGGCAATGGCATCCTATAATTATGATTGCATGCATAATAGTGATGGTCTAATATTAGAAAGTATAAAATAGAACTAGTTAGTTAACTCCCACTGAACTAGTGTTACTCCAACTGAACTAGTGTGCCAAAAATATAAATTTCTCCAACACCCCCCCTGAACATCACTATGGAGTAAAAAATGAGTCCCGGCTACTAGGCCATATTAGGTACTCATGTAAAATGCAACTAATTAACACTGAATAAAAGTGAGGAAAGAGGGAAAACCATGTGGGAACAAAACCCCCCCTCAAAATACAATGTATCAAAAGAAGAAAATGGTAGTTCCTAGGCAATTGTGTTCTTCACTGCAAGACGATCCCACAAAGTCTGAAACTTATTCTCACTGAAAGTCTTCGTGAAGATGCAGAAATATTTATGGATTTAATGAAGTCCTTTGACAACCTATCGATCCTTGTACCTCTTGATCCTGTGGATCCATCTGTACTTGAAATTATTTCTTTCTAGTGGAAGTGGAACCAATTGCGAAGTTTGATTCTTTAGGAGTGAGTCATACTCCTTCTACATGGTTGCTTTCCATAATGGATTTCCCACAACCTTATTGTAGTTCTACAAATCAATGGATTGAACCATAAAACAATGCATGGGCATCGCAGGTTTTGAAGTTGAAATTACATGAAAAGGCTCCTCGTGATGAGATTGATTCATCCTCAAATCCAATGGATTCCCTGCAAGGTTGTGTGCTACCTGAAGTGTGGTATGTGCCTTCTTGGGCATTTGTTGAAGCTTCGGCGCTAGCTTCTTATCTGGATGTACTACCTGCTTATTTCCATGTACATAATCTGAGTGTATGGAAGCATCTATGATGTCTGAAACTGATGGAAGAACAAGAGTATATGCATGTTGCACTAGAGGTGCATGAAAAGTACTATCCTTATGTGTAAGTCGAATAGAGGAGTCATCGTAAAAAAACTTAGTGAATTTATACAACCTTTACTTGTGATCCACCTCACCAATTGAAATGATGGAATTGTCATGCATGTCAATTATTGAAACTGAATCTAATGTAAATTCAACCTTTTTACCTTTCTGAGTGATCTGATGAACTGAGAGCAGATTCATAGAAAGATTTGGAACATGTATAACATTGTCAAAACTTCCATTGTGGAGTTCCACTCTCCCTTCTCCTGTTGCTGCTACTGGAGTATCATCCCCCATGAGAGTAGGGGGTATTGAGAATGGACTCAAAGAAGAGAAAACTTCATATTTCGTTTCCATATGATGGGATGCATCATAATTTATAATCCATGAATCAAATGAGGAATTAACTGCAACCAGAGAATGATGATTACCTTTCTTACGAGTAGGATCTTCTTCCTTCTTCTTCTTGACTCCTTCTGGAATGAAGTTTCCAAGGTTGTTCTGCTAAATTTCATGTGCCATAAGATCGATATGTTTCTTCATGCATGTGGATTCTTCATGATTCGGTTTATTGCAGTAAGTGCACTGCTTTCCCTTCTTCTTATTCTTGGAATCTGAAGAGTCTTTGGAACTTGAAGAATCATTAAAGGGTTTGGAATATCCCTCCACGTTATGTTTGGATGACCCTTTTCCATCATGCATGGTGAGTGCATGTGTTTTTGGATATTTCATGAGGCCCATCTGTATGAGTTTTGTCTTCTCTTGTGTAATAGAATCAATGAACTAAGCCAATGTAGGCATTTTCCAATTTGTTCCAAAAAGACATCTGCCAGAATGGAAATTGGAGACATATACAGTGTATTCTAGTCCTATGTTGGACAAGATTGTTAGAATAATTTGTTTCTCTTGTGTATACTTATCAATACCACATTCACCCAATCTCAATAGCAAATATTTAAATTTAGTAAAAAAATCTTCAAGCATATGACTTTGCATCTCATCCTACTTTCCAAAGAGTCCTTCCGAGGTGGTCCAAATCTCGTTTGGATTCTTGCATGCAGCAACATGAAACAATAAATCAGTGGATATTAACTCAAGAATTATTCATGTAGCCTCATCCTTACAGTTCGCCCATCTCATCTTCTCAATCGCTGATGTAGTTTTTGTTTCTATCGCCATCATCAAATTATACATTCATTTGCTTCCGAGTTGGAATTCGGCCTTGGGCTTCCAATCAAAATAATTGTATGGTGTGAGGATTACCACCAAGTTTGATTGTATAATAGTTTTCCTATCCATCTCTCCATCTCTCCCACTATTTCTAAAAGCCCCTAAGAATTTACTCTTAATCTACAAGTGAAAAATTAAGAAATCACGGCAGAAAGGGCACTTTAAGTGAAAATTCGTATCAATTTCAGGAGACGATCTTTCGAATTACTTTTTGAGAAAACGGTGAGGAATCTCACCAAACGATTGAAAACCCACTTGTAGAATGGGTCGATTTACTTCTCATGTGGGCCGTTTCCTCAAAAACTTAATATTTTTGGATCAATCACTGTAGAAATGTATGACCATGGATTTGTATAAGTTTCTGGAGGCTATTGTCCGACTTAATTTCTGAGCAAATGATGATGAATCTCGCCAAACGGTTGAAAACCCACTTGCAAAATGGGTCAATTGACTTCTCTTATGTGTCGTTTCCTCAAAAACTTAATACTTTTGGAGAAATTACTACTGAAAGGTACAACTACGGATTTAGCTCACCGAAACTCTGATTTTCCTTATTCTTTGGCTTGTCTGGCTTGCTCCAATCAGTGTATCTCTGGTACCATGTCAATGTTTCATGGAAACCTTCCTAGGAGACCTAGCTAAAGCATACACAAACAAAGCTTATCAAGAAAAGGAAGAGAGATACATGATGAAGAATGAGAATCAATGTATATTATGATCTAATCAATGAGTGAGTGACCTTCACTCATATAGGCAATGGCATCCTATAATTAGGAATGCATGCATAATAGTGATGTTCTAATATTAGAAAGTCTAAAATAAAACTATTCAGTTAACTCCCACTGAACTAGTGTTACTCCCACTGAACTAATGTGCCGAAATATACTTCAAGAAATACCAGATCTGCAAATATACTTCAATAATACCAAGAATAAACCAATAAACCATTCACCATAACAATGAATACAAGAAATATCCAAAACCCTTGAGGTAGGGTAACACCATATATTAATCCTTATGGAAGGATAAAACTCCTCAAGCAATCCTTGCTTGTACA
>JZKD02S2371899.1:693664-719622 GCA_000966675.3 Picea glauca
TGACATCCTAAGAAGAAGAGGTTTTTTCCCTTTATGGGTTTCCTCGTGAAATATGTGTCCCTGTGTTTATTATGTGCATGATTGATGTTGAATATCTGTGGTTACTTTATCTGCAACATGTTGAATACCCTTCAGTAATTAACAAGAAAATTTAAAAGAGGAGAAATACTTAAAGATCATAATCAGCATCCTTTAATCCACATAACTTCTCTGTCAGTATATCTTAATATCTGAATCTAACTGAATATAGAGTACATGATTGTCAATGAATGGATATCTGCATATTGGTGATATAAGGTTGATAAAGTTAAAAAGGATTAATTGTCTATGCTACTGATTCACCCCCCCCTCTTAGTAGCACGGTGTGTTCAACACAAGAGCATGAGATATGGTTGACTCCTATAGCATAGACTCAATGATGTGACTATTCGATGCAAGAGGCATCAAAAATGTTCTCTATAGGGACTGGAAGAGTAACCAGTCGGTAGAGAAAACTATGTAACTAGATCAGTTTCCTAAGGCCATGCTAAACCCAAAATTATGATGACGCAAGGACTCAATAACTTTGTGCTCTGTTCAAAGGCGACACGGCTGCTGTCAATTATAATATAGTACTCCCTTCCCGCCCATATTTTTTTGTTTTTTCATAAAAAATGAATGCTACGATACAGAGGAGGGAATGAGTGTCGCAAGTAAGAAAAACTAGTTCCAGTAGTGGAACATACTTATGCTCAATGTAGTGGAATGCATGCAGGAGATGGACACTCAGGGTGATGTTCCCTCCAGGGTATAGGGTGTCGAATTGTGAAGGATATAAACAAGCCTATGCTTGGTTGAGGATGCAAAAACTGCTTAGGAAATGATTTATAACGCAAAGCGAGAACCGGCTAAAGGCTCAATACTACAAGAAAGGGAAGGAGATGCAATCACAACTTAACGCCAAAAAATTTCCTTTTTATGTCTTTTAGTCTACATGGTGTAAAAAGGGGGTAAACTTGTGCCAAATAGACGTCTTTTCAAATCCAATTTACGAGTGTGAAAAAGACAAGTTCACTCGACAATATTTTATATTTTTGATAATGAGTTGGAAAAGAGCTTAACTAAGACTCATGACCTTTCAAATCCAATTTTAACGAGTGTTAAAGGGACAAATCACTCAAAAATATTTTTAGTTTTTAAGACGAGTCTGAAAAGAGCTTAATTAAGACTCGTTTTTGGGAGTCTGCAGGTAATAAGGCCGCATGTGTATGAATGAGAAATCAGGTTCATCATAAAGTCATGTATCGAATTATAATGGACTCCTGGTCCCAATGGAAAAACTCGGCATGGGAACCAAATTACAAAAAGGATCTAACTAGGGTACCCATGTTTGGTAAGTCTCTACCATTTATTAACGATGCTACTTATAGCAGATGGAGAGTCATGCATCGCAATAAATGGGTCCGCACCTAAGGCGTAAAAAGTGGTAGTCAGAGGATAATGTGAAATGCACAATGGAATAAATACCTATCCTATATTCTAGGTTATGAAAATAGCTGCCTGAGGAGACGAACGACCAACCATGACGTTGAAATCCGCAATAAAACCGAGTCAAAACTACAAAACCAGCTTAAAACCATTCTTGAATTAGTCCATTAGGTTAAAAAATAGCATGAAACTATATAAAGTGGGTAAAAATAATTTATAAGTAGTAACAAAATAAAAAATTACTGTATCATTTTGATTTTTACCCAAATAGTGCAATTTGGACCAAAAATACCTCTAGGATTCAAACGACGATTGCACGAGCACCGGGAAATGGAATCATGAACTATCTGGAAAAGGTAACTCTTCATCTCATCCTCTTCAAATTCAGTTGATTACATTTCTGAATTAGGTTTCCATTTTTTAGTTTTCGAGGGCGTAAATTAGGATTTTACATATATGCAGGTTTCCTTGTGTAGGTTGCGTGTACGACTAGGTATACGCCCTTGTGTTAACCATAGGGAGTGTGTATTGAGCCCTACATGTGGTTGTGGGAATGTAAGCCATGTATATGTACGCAATTGGCACAAAAAGGTTTCTTAACTCAAGAATTGATGTTTTTTTTGCAGGATGGTCTTGGAATGGAGAGAGTAAGAGCATGAGGAAGTAGATGTAGTAGTGGATTGGGATCCGGTGGCTCAAGCAGATTTAAAAATATGTGGTTTGTACAAGTTTTGGGCTCTCAAAGGAATGAGGGCCCAAGTGAGATTGTTGTAAATGTTGGTGGGTTATTGGGATCCTGATAACGAGAGCTTTATCCTTGATAGACAACCGTTAAGGATTGAAGTAGAGGAAATATACTTCTTGACGGTCTATCACGTTGAGGAGAGGTTGGGGACCTCAATTCACGTGGAGAAGGGAGTGGGATGAAGGTCGAGGAGTATATCGAATCCCATTGTGTAGCAGGGATTCCCATGGTGGGACGTCAAGCCCCCATCTAGGCAATCAGTAACCTCAATTTGAAGATCATTGTTCTCGTGCTTACCAAGATCATAGGTTCATCCTCGTTTCATGAAGCATCGAGACCTCTTATGTTTTATGCAGTGGAGTGTGCAAGATCCACTATCTATGATTGGTGTACCTTCTTACTGACCAATATGAAAGGTCAGTTGACAGAGTGCAAACAGGGGGGTAAGTAAAACTTCGGGTTTGCCTCTATTCTTTACTACTTATTTTTTTAATGGGTTCAAGGTCTGGGACCTAGAGTGGAGATCCTTCCTAGGGGACCACATGATCTAGCTATGGCATGGTGGATCGAAGTCATGAAAAGGAAGGGGGGAGGTAGGGTGTCAACACCCTACAATGATGACTTTTTCTTCTGGTGGTGGAGACAAATCATTTCTCTGGACGAATATCCCTATGAGGGGATCAATTTCATAGGAGATCCATATATGCCGCTTCCACCAGGGGCCGCCTATAGAGCCATAGGTAAAACGTTTTTACATATTTCATTTTTTTGTTTGTTTATTTTTGTATTTAAAGAACAAAAATATTTTTTTAAATGGTGTTTGAATATTAACTAGATACATATGTAATCATAGGCATGGTTCCATGACGACTGGAGGGATTCCTTCGACATAGACGGAGGAACCGGGGAGATGAGGCGGTGGGAGGAGAAGTGGAGAGGATCCTACAGAACATGCAAGGTAACCTGTCTTGTTTGACACAGAGGATTCCTATGGTTCAGGTAGAGGATCTACCTGAAGCCATGCAGGGACAGGTGGTTGGTGTACCTAGAGCATGGGTACAACTCTTCTAGCATCTCACAATGTCATTGTTTGCTATCATGATGCAAATCCGGTGCCACGGGCGTAGATGTCTTGGGATATGTATATCGGTTGTATATGTATTTTGAGGGTTTTAGCCCCAATTTTTGTAATATAAACACCATATTTTTGAAATATATAAAAGGGATGTTCGACTTTACTTATATCTTACAATGTGTACATTGAGTTAATGGTTTTATTTGCTTTATTAATGTGACAAATGCCAATCTAAAACATAGTTAGCGTAGGCATTGGATACATGATTGGAACTCCTAGGAATGTGATAATATGCAATAAAATCATATTGTCTTTCTAAAATACGTACCTATAGGAATCGACGGAGTAAAGTAGGATCATGCATGTGGTAACAGTTGTTCAACTGACATACTACTAACTGGGAATCCAGGTGAACTTCTAAAGAGAAAATACCATGCAAGATAGCATCGCGCAAAAGTTCTATGACGACGCTATATTCTACCACGTTATTCATGGATGGACCTAGGCATGTGCCACCTGATGATACCAGTAGACCCTCGGGTGAGTAAACCACCCAAGTGGTAGAAGACAAGTTATGTGTATGATGATTGGCCCTGTCTGTGAATCCTAGGTAGACCTAAGACTCCATTGACATATGCCAACAAAGGGAAAATGTGATAAGCAAGCTAAAGATATAAGAAAAGGAAAAAAGAGATGTATATACACTAAATTTACATTAGTATACAAAGAGTTACACCCAAGACTAGGTCTCAAGCATAGTATCTTTTCAAGTAGAGCCCATTTCTTGGCTCGACCAACTTATTCCCTTCATAATCTTCCAACTCATAGGCTCCTTTTTCTAGGACCCATCACATGGTGTAAGGACCGTGCCACGTGGGTTTAAACTTGCCTGCCCCTAGCGGTTCTTTGGCTTGATCATACAAGAGGACCAAGTAACCCTCAGCATACAACCAGGGACAGATAGACTTGTCGTACTAAACCTTAACATGTTTCTTGTTTGCCTCGATAGTCATAAAGGTGTCCTAAGGCTGCTCGTCAAGACTCTATAGGTGCACAGGGCGTTGCTCTAAATCCAAAGTGTCAAGTAGGAGCTTGACTGCCAACTTGAGAGAAGGGATTTCACATTCAATGGGAAGGATCGACTCCACACAGTGAACTAACTGAAAGGGGGAAAAACTAGTGGCAGTCTTAACTAAGGTTCGATAGGCCCAAAGCATGGGATATAGCATATTGATGTGCCAATTGGAGTTACTTCGACTGACATTTTTTTGCAAAATGGTATTGAGAGACTTGTTGACGGCCTCTACTAGTCCATTTTCCTGGGGGTAATAAGGGGATGATGAACATGTATAAACCCCAGCTTAGATGTTAGTTCTACCATCATCTCATTCTGAAAGTGACTACCATGATCAGTGATAATCTCACTCGGGATACCGAACTAGGCGATAATTTGGTTGAACATGAAGAAGGTTGCAGTCTTCCCATCATAATTTATAGTAGGCATGGCCTCATACCACTTAGTAAAGTAGTCAATGACCACGATAATATGTTAGTGCCCCCCAGCCGAAGTTGGGTTGCAGTCGACGAAATCTACCCCCCACTTGATGAAGGGACCGACGGTAATGACTAGGTGAAGAGGGGTTGGATGCAAGTGAATTTTTCGAGTGAACACCTGGGAGGGGTGACACTTCTTAACCGCTTCGATACAATCTTTAAAGATAGTGGGCCAAAAATAACCATCTCGCAGTATTTTTTGGGTTGTTGCAAGCCCGGATAGGTGACCACCACAAGCCCCTTTGTGGAAATATTTTAGGAAGGACTCAGCTTCCTCATGAGTTAAGAAACAATTCAAGATATTATCTATTCCTTGGCGATATAAAGTGTCACTGACGATGGTATACTTTTTGGCTTGATATCTAACACATCGTCGATCATCTCACGACAGATGTTGAGCACACTTCAAGGTTTGAAGATATAAAATAATGTCTCCATACCAGGGGTCGGACAACGAGACAAGGAAAATGTGTTTGTCTGCAAATGAATCGACATGGATAACATCCTTGTCTAATCGTGGAAAATCGGATATTAACTCCGCAAAAACTAGTGATTTCTTGGACTTGGACGAAGCAAAGTCGAGATCAAATTCTTGTAGGATGAAAATCCATTTATTATATTCCCACCTATGATACACCTAGTGAGGACGTATTGAAACAGATTGACATCAACAACCACAGTAGTTTTTCAAAGAAATATATAGTGATGCAAACATTTGATTGCATGAACAGAAACCAAAGCTAGATTTTCAACATGAGGGTAATTAAGCTCAGGTTCGAATATATTTAGACTAAGATATTAGATGACGTGCTCATAGAGCTCATCATCCTCCTGAACTAGAACCATACCAATCGTCTCAGCAGACACAGAAATATACAACAAGTAATCTCTATTGTAATCAGGGGATTTCAACAGAGGGGCCAATACCAAGGATATCTTCAAAGCATCGAAAGACTCTTGGGCTCACTCATCCTAGATAAAATGAGTGTCTTTCTTCAAGAGGTACATGAAAACCTTAGTGATATTGGCATAGTTCACTATGAACCGACGTAGAAAGTTAGCTTTCCCCTGTAAACCTTGAAGTTGTCTAATTGTGCATGGGGGAGGCAACTGAAGTATTGCCTCAACCTTAAGAGGATATTCCATGATCCCGGTCTCAGAAACTAAAAATCCTAAGAGACGACTAGACTTAATGCACAAGATGCATTTATGAGGGTTTAACCGGATTCTATAGTAATGACATCTTTCAAAAACTAGTTGAAGGTGTATAACATGATCCACTCTCTTGCGAGAGTGAGCAGCAAGATCATCAAGGTAGGATTCGACTATGTGTTTGAGATCATGAAAACTGAAATTCATGGCACGTTGGAAGGTTGCTCCTGTGTTTTTAAGGCCGAAAGTAATTTTTCGGTATGAAAAAGTACCCCAAGGACATATAAATTCCATCTTTTTTTGGTACTCAGGTTTGATCTGCATTTGGTTTTATCCCGAAAATCCATCCATAAAAGAAAATATATGGCTTCCCACACACTCATCGAGAATATAATCAATGAAAGGCGTGGGGAATTTATCTTTAGGATATTCCTTGTTCAGGTCACGAAAGTCCATACACACACAGATGGTTCCTTTCTTTTTATTCATGGGAATGAGGTTGGATACCCATTCGGTTAAGGGAACCAGGTAGATGAAGCCAACATTAAGTAGCTTCTCCACCTCTTTCTTAATAGCAAAGGCCTTCTTAGGAATTACAACTCTAAGACATTGTCGAATAGTTTTAGCATCCGGATAAGTCCTAATATCATGTTCGACAATACGGGGGTCGATCCCTGACATCTCTTTGTATGACCAAGTGAATACATATCAAAATTCTTTGAAGAGTTTGGTGTAGATCAGAATTTCTTATGGCGAACAATCCGCACCTATATTTACATTCTCAATCTTGCCAGGGATACGAGAGATATCAATCAAGATGGTAGGAGAAATACTCACCATATTTCCTTCATCATAAATGTTGTGTGTATCAAGTGGAACTATGACGTGACTGACTATCTCACTCAAGGTAGACCGAAAATCATCTTGCTCGATTCTTTCGAGACTTGGGAGAAAATAAGATCAATGATGCATACCATCCCAAGGTCTCTCTAAACCATTCATGGCTTCGAGGACAGCTTCATCCGAAGGCAAAGTCTCATCTAGAAAATCATGTGAGAATGACAAAGAGGTGGCCCATACAGGCCTAAGAACAGGATCCTCCTCGTCTGTCGGCGAGGTAATAGGATCGGGATCTGCAGAAGAGTCTAGAACATCTTGATACATAATCTCTGCTGTCGATAGTGGCATATCCATGCTAGCGTGCTATTGTCCTTTACCCGAAGAAGTCGGAGAAGGTATGGTCCATGGATCACTAAAATAGAAAGTGTGGAAAGGTATGGACTTCCCGGTTGACACAGGCCTACTGGACATGGCGTAAACATGGTGAATCTGTGTCGAGAAGTCGAAACTACCCATGAGGGAAGAATACATTTCGAAGCCGATATTCTCAGTTGTCGGTTGAGAAATTTTTATCACAGGGATCAAAGGTCCAATAGATGCATTAGGACTAAAGTACGCAAAGGATAATTGGTCAATAGTCACGATCTCCCCTTGGTGAGGAAAACAAAGTATACGAAAAATGAACGATACAACGACGACCATAGCATAGGTCCAATTGATACCTAGTAATAGATTATAATCGAGAGGCACATCAACTACCTCTACTTCCACCTCTACCATATTCCCACCTAACTGGACCAGAAAGGCAAGGAGAATACCATGAGGGTGAAAGGAATGACCATCAAATGAATTCAACATGTTCGACGACTTGGAAAGGGTTAGAGAACCAAGAGCTTTCCAACAGACCAGGGACATCACGTAGGTGGAAGCACCTTCATCAATGACTTCTCGTTTGATAGTATACTTGGAATACTCCACATGGATTTGGAAAGACACATGGTAGGGTAAGCAAGGCTTCACATCCCTGACATCAAACTTTATGAGTTTCGAGCCACTAGGCACTAGAGCTCCTAAGGCAGAGAACAAGGAATTCCTCTGTGATGGACATGTTTGGAGTGCCTCCAAAGATGACATCACACAAGTTGTTTGGCCCAGATCCTCAATGATAGAGTATTTCTCAGTGGCTCTAGCATTAGGGTTGTGAGTAGACCGTTTGAGTAGTCCTTTTAGAATACAGGGCGGTGGCTCTGGTTTCTCAATCTGTAGGTTTGTCTCCAGAGGGGGAGGAGGAGCTTCTAGGCTGATACTAGCTTTTGAAGAGCTATAATCTTGAGAACATGTGTCTACATCGATTTTTGCGTCGACCATATTGATACAAACACGGTCTACATTTCCGGCGTTCGAAGAGCTCGAGGCTAAGTGTTGATTGTGTGGGAATGGATTCGTCATCACAGTGGGCGGTAGGTTTAAAAGTCTCACAGCCTCCGCAAGTTTGGGGCATAAATGTGTAAGGTGGTCATTGGTACAAAGTTTACAAGGAAACTTCACCTTATGTTTCTCTTTATTTCCCTCTCCAGTGTTATCATTTTTCTTCCCATTATTATCTTTTTCCTTAGGTTTATTATTATTATTTCCACCCTTAAGATTATTTCGACCTTTCCTTTTATTCCCATCTGATTCTTGGTCACCAGTTGGGTTCTTCGATGACTGCACAGAATGTACCTCTGTCGATTGGGTGGGTTTGGAGGATGCAGGTGAAGCTAGTCCTTCGACAGACTTTTTTGTCGAGTCTGTGGGATTTACATTGGTGGACCCTACAATTCCATCGGCATGAGGTCTAGGATTTTGTCTAGGATTGTGATTTGTCCATGTTGCATCTGGAAGAAGGTGATATAACATCCCAGACTAAGCATATATTAAATCTAATTGTTGGTCTCTGAAGATATCTTCTTCCTTGCTGAAGACCCTGGAAGTAGCAATGTCCTTTGAGATAGGAGTGTGAAAAGACTTTAGGAACCATTCTAGAAGAAAGGCCAGGGGTATAGGATTTTTAATCAACCATTTCCTCCTATGCCATTCATGGATATGGTCTGAGATGTGAGTGGCGGTACCCTGGTGTAGAGTAGACAAAAGTTTGAGGCCAACATCGTAATGAATGGGTATTCGAAAGTGGTTGAGAAAGGCTAGAACCAACTGATGAAATGACCCATATGTCCCCCTAGGTAGCTCAATGTACCATTGTGATGCAACTCTAATGAAAGTGCATTGAAACAATCGTAATCTAATAGAATCATGGTTTAGATAATTTGATGAGCACTAAAGGTGAAAAGTAGTGATGTGATCACCAGGGTCCTCTACATTATTACCTTCAAACTTTGGAATGTCTAACGAAAGTTTGGTAGGGACAGGGGGCCATGTGGGATCATGACTCACTGGGTCATTCATTAATTTAGACAAGTCTGGCAGATTAAGCATGGCCAGAAATGGAAGATGGGGTTGCGAAACCTGACCCCATCCTCCCATGAAAGATTGTGCGTTAGGAACTACATTCCATCCAGGGTTCTGGTGAGGACCAAAACCTTCTCCGAAATTGTAAGGCCCTCCTCTGGGCTGAATTGTATAATATTGATTGGGCATCATCCCAGTAGGAATTTTCTGATAAGGGTTATGAAAATTGCCCCCAGCCCCCAGACGGATTAGATCTGAGCTGGGGGTTTTGAAAATTTCCCCCAACCGGATTGGATCTGGGTTGGGGGTTGCCCAAAGTGTGATATTGGCCTCCTCTAGATGGGAATCTGGAGGATTGAAGTGGATTTGTCATACCAAAAGTATTGGTCGGAATCGGCACTAAGGGGGTAGGGATGTAGGGTGGAACTTGTCCACCAGCTGGGTTGTTCCATCTAGTCGTAGAAGGATTATATCTGGGGTTATGAAAAGGGGCACTTCCTATATTAGGATTTGCTTGGGGAATATGAGAACCACCAAACGGGAAAGGAGTGTAAGGAGGTGTAGTACCCCCAAGTCCAACGCTAGCATTAGGGCTAGAAGCTGGGATGGCAGTCAAAAACTGTGACGTGAAGTTAGGCATACCATAAGAAAATGGATTAGAAGCCATAGGGATGGACTGAACATTGTAATGCAGAGAGTGTCCTAAAACCCCAAAAGGGTTCGATGCAATAGATGAAGCATTAACTACAAGTCGATCCATAGTACTGGTATAAGTCTCTGACCCTACAACTGTAGTGGTTGCAGGAGTCAAAGGGGTGCCATTAATTATAGTGGGTATGGGAGTCGAAGAACTACCAGTGTTCTAAAAACTGGACTCAGTACTCATCCTTGTGGAACCTCAAGTCTGAAAGGTGGATGTCTGTGTACCATGTCTGATAACTCTACGCCTTTTAGAAGGCAAGAACTCGAAAATCGATGGTAATTGTAACAATCGACGGGACCGACGAGGAAGTTGGTCCGACTCCATGACGAATTATGACTCTAAAAAATAAAAATATATCCTAAGGCCAACTAGAACTCAAAGAACATACCAAAAATTCAAACAACCAATATGCATGCAAATGGGCTAAAGTGGCTGAGTGGATTCCCTCTCTAAAGAAGGTATGTCTCGTCGAAGAGGGACCTGAGACTCCCTGCTAAAGTTTGGAGGTAACAGAATCAATTATAGGGGACCTTGTGGGCTTAACAACCAGTCGGTAACAGAATCAATTATAGGGGCCCGGAGAGGTAATCCTCCATAAATGTTGTGTGTTGTCCAACCCCTATCTGACCCAGGGTACAAGCATAATAACCCCTGCAAGTAACCTATGAGATACCTAAGTCAAAAAAATAATAAACCATTGTATAACCGATGCACAGGTGGGCAGTCATAAGTCTGGATCACCATATGGGCAGGTTAGCAAAGCCCAAAACCTTGAAAGCACTGCCTCTCACAGAGGTATGGGTACTAGCAAGATCCCCAAATATGAATAAATCCATAGAAATATCTCTGACGCTAGGTGAGTATTCGTGGGTTATCCCTTCAACTAACTTTGCGCGACCTCGTGATTAACTCTGATGTGAGCAGCATCTCCTGATATTACCAATTATACAATGGACTTCTCAACTCCCTGTCTCAGACACATATGTTGATTTAATTGCCTTGGAGAAGTTTACTCAAAAAAACTTATTCCAAGGCACTAAATCCTAGACTAGTTTGTGCACCCTAAAAAATAAAATCGTGACTAATCAATTTTAGTTTAAAGCGTAAATTTTATTGGCCATGATTACTCAAAGAGGTATGGAAGCGAAACTCATGATGTTATGACTCTGCAAGAAAATGAATATGAATATAATGCAAAGTCTATCTGTAACTCTTCAATGAATGATATGCTAATAAAAGAAGTGCAATTTTCAATTTCAACTCTGCAATTCAGAAGTAAAATGAAATATTTCGCTAAATGAACTAAGTTAATGATAAAGGTTCAAAGACAAGAATGTTAACCAATGAAAAATGCCTATTTTTTTTGTATTTTCAATATATTAAAGAGAAAATGCATGGACTGTAAAGCAACCTGATATATAAATTCTATTGTGTATAAATGAAATAACTCAAGAAGAATACCAAGCATCCAAGCAAATAGCCCAGGGTTCAAGGACAACAAGGATGAAAAACAAAGAGAAAGACTATGCCCAAAAATTCAAATTCCAATAGGTTTCATGTCAACATAGAGAAACTCAACAGGTACTACAGAGGCCTAAGAAGGCTCAAAAATCCCCAAAACTCACCCAACAATCACTAAACCAAGCAAACAAGCAAAGGGAAGTGGTATACGTAACTATTCAAATTGTGGACAGACAGATAGGGGCCCAGAGAGGTAATCCTCCATAAAGGTTGTGTGTTGTCCAACCCCTATCTGACCCAGGGTACAAGCATAATAACCCCTACAAGTAACCTATGAGATACCTAAGTCAAACAAATAATAAACCATTGTATAACCGATGCACAAGAGGGCAGTCATAAGTCTGGATCACCGTATGGGCAGGTTAGCAAAGCCCAAAACCTTGAAAGCACCGCCTCTCACAGAGGTATGGGTACTAGAAAGATCCCCAAATATGAATAAATCCATAGAAATATCTATGACGCTAGGTGAGTATTCATGGGTTATCCCTTCAAATAACTTCGTGCGACCTCGTGATTAACTCCGATGTGAGCGGAGTCTCCTGATATTACCAATTATACAATGGACTTCTCAACTCCCTGTCTCAGACACATATGTTGATTTAATTTCCTTGGAGAAGTTTACTCAAAAAATCTTATTCCAAGGCACTAAATCCTAGACTAGTTTGTGCAACCTAAAAAATAAAATCGTGACTAATCAATTTTAGTTTAAAGCGTAAATTTTATTGGCCATGATTACTCAAAGAGGTATGGAAGCGAAACTCATGATATTATGACTCTGCAAGAAAATGAATATGAATATAATGCAAAGTCTATCTGTAACTCTTCAATGAATGATATGCTAATAAAAGAAGTGCAATTTTCAATTTCAACTCTATAATTCAGAAGTAAAATGCAATATTTCGCTAAATGTACTAAGCTAATGATAAAGGTTCAAAGAAAAGAATGTTAACCAATGAAAAATGCCTATTTTTTTTGTATTTTCAATATATTAAAGAGAAAATGCATGGACTGTAAAGCAACTTGATATATAAATTCTACTGTGTATAAATGAAATAACTCAAGAAGAATACCAAGAAGCTAAGCAAATAGCCCAAGTTTCAAGGACAACAAGGATGAAAAAAAAAAAAGACTATGCCCAAAAATTCAAATTCCAATAGGTTTCTTGTCAACGTAGAGAAACTCAATAGGTACTACAGAGGCCTAAGAAGGCTCAGAAATCCCCAAAACTCACCCAACAATCACTAAACCAAGCAAACAAGAAAAGGGAAGTGGTATACATAACTGTTCAAATTGTGGACAAACAGATAGGGGCCCGGAGAGGTAATCCTCCATAAAGGTTGTGTGTTGTCCAACCCCTATCTGACCCAGGCTACAAGCATAATAACCCCTGCAAGTAAACTATGAGATACCTAAGTCAAACAAATAATAAACCATTGTATAACCGATGCACAGGCGGGCAGTCATAAGTCTGGATCACCATATGGGAAGGTTAGCAAAGCCCAAAACCTTGAAAGCACCGCCTCTCACAGAGGTATGGGTACTAGCAATATCCCCAAATATGAATAAATCCATAGAAATATCTCTGACACTAGGTGAGTATTCATGGGTTATCCCTTCAAATAACTTCGTGCGACCTCGTGATTAACTCCGATGTGAGCAGAGTCTCCTGATATTACCAATTATACAATGGACTTCTCAACTCCCTGTCTTAGACACATATGTTGATTTAATTGCCTTGGAGAAGTTTACTCAAAAAATCTTATTCCAAGGCACTAAATCCTAGACTAGTTTGTGCACCCTAAAAAATAAAATCGTGACTAATCAATTTTAGTTTAAAGCGTAAATTTTATTGGCCATGATTACTCAAAGAGGTATGGAAGCGAAACTCATGATGTTATGACTCTGCAAGAAAATGAATATGAATATAATGCAAAGTCTATTTGTAACTCTTCAATGAATGATATGCTAATAAAAGAAGTGCAATTTTCAATTTCAACTCTGCAATTCAGAAGTAAAATGCAATATTTCGCTAAATGAACTAAGCTAATGATAAAGGTTCAAAGACAAGAATGTTAACCAATGAAAAATGCCTATTTTTTTTGTATTTTCAATATATTAAAGAGAAAATGCATGGACTGTAAAGAAACCTGATATATAAATTCTACTTTGTATAAATGAAATAACTCAAGAAGAATACCAAGCAGCCAAGCAAATAGCCCAGGGTTCAAGGACAACAAGGATGAAAAACAAAGAGAAAGACTATGCCCAAAAATTCAAATTCCAATAGGTTTCCTGACAAACTAGAGAAACTCAACAGGTACTATAGAGGCCTAAGAAGGCTTAGAAATCCCCAAAACTCACCCAACAATCACTAAACCAATCAAACAAGAAAAGGGAAGTGGTATACGTAACTGTTCAGGAGAACAGGGCATATATAAGCATCTTGCAGTAAGACAGCAGGCATGTATACGCGACCGTCTGGCAAAAGGAGCGTATATGCTTTAAAACAAGGCCAGTCAAAGGAAAGAAGGTTGAAAACTCAGACCCAGAGTGAATAGAATCTGTCAAGTAGTGATACGACAAGAAACATAAAGGAAAAAGAACAATGAAAGAAGAAAAAGTACTTCAACCCTTAGAGGGAAGATCTCCCTAGCGGAGTCGCCAATTTTGTTATGAGGGAAAATATCTCTATGGTCAAGGGTAAACCACAAAAGATAGGTATGACTGCAGAAATCAACTCAATTCCAACATATGTTATATAAACTAATGTGCAAGATAAGAAATAGGCCTACCTTGTTCCAACGTTTGATGGTGTTCCATCGTTGAGCACTTCGACCCAAAGTTTTATACCTACAATAAGTTCTTAAAAAACAAGTAGAGAAAATATATAGTGATGATATAAAGGGGTTATCACATTATATAGAATAATCCATAAATAAACATTACAAACATGCCCATGGATAATAATCATACATTTGCAATATACCAATAGGACGGGAAAGGAGTATTTCTATTAATAATTGATCAGTAGAAGTGACAACATTACAGACTTCCATGTCGGCACAGTTCGAAAACAAGAAACCAAGTTCCTTCCAACTGGGCCTCCATGATCCATATGGATATTGGTGGCCACCCACCTTTTCCAACTGGCTCAAAACAGTTTTCTAACAGTTTTGGCAATTTACTATTTTTAGTAGTTTTAACTTTCGGGGCCATTTTGAGGGCCTAAATGAAGGTTTTTCGGGATTGATCTCCTCAATGATATCAAAAGGAATGATTGAGCCCCCAAAATGAATCTCCTCGATGATACCTTTCCAATGGGATATCACACGCCTAAAACGGAGATCGTATGCAAAAGTGACGACCCGGGGAAGTTGATGTACTAACTTACCCAAAAGGGGCCCACATGACTTTTCGTGCTTCATCTCCTAGGGTTTGGTTTTTGGATGTCTAGCATTTTTGGCATTCTTTCTTATTGTAAAAAATGCCTTCAGAGCCTCCTTGTAACCTTCTTCTTGCGAATGCGCCCTTCTGTGACATCTCTTCTCAGAGATAAGCCGCCACCATTCCAACAAGCTTGTTTCCGCTGCATTTTACAGTTTCATCTTATTTCGTTATTGAATAGAAAACCAGTTTTACTATATCTATGTTATTTTGTGTTAAGAACCTATTAATAATTTGTATTCATTTCGTTCTGCTCATAAAATCTGGATCAGTGGTATCAGAGTGGTCTTCTCCTTTTCGTCTTAATGCATGTGCCCAACGAGGTCAGAGTACAAAGAGTTGGGTCTCGAGCTTGTTTCCCTTGAGGAAAGAATCTCTCGCACGCCAAAGAGACCTCCCATGGAAGGAGAAAATAAAGATGATGAGACAGGAGATCCCTTCAAACTATTGATTGAGGAAGCCCTCATGCAACAGAGTAACGAGATGATGGATAGTTTTGCACAAATCCTTCGGCGGCTACCAACAAGCGACACATCTTCTTCGAACGGAGGCGCCACCCCCTTCAAGGTACAAATAAACTTCAATATTCCTATATTTGAAGTTCAGATAGATGCAGATGTTGTAGACAAGTGGTTGAATCTACTAGAAGGGTATTTTTCTATCCATAACTTTTCGAATAAATAAAAGATTACTTTTGTGCTCCTTAAAGTCGTTCCCCATGTCAAAGATTGGTGGGAAAATTTCTGTGAGAAAGAGGAAACCTCATTATTTTCAGTCACGGCCACTTGAGAATCCTTCAGGGATGTTATTAAGGAACAATACTACCCTGTCGGAATTTATGACGACCTATATACCAAATGGACCACACTGCGGCAAGAAAGAGACCAAGAAGTACCAGATTTCACAAATATCTTCCATACCTTGCGCACCAAGTTGGGTATCAAAGATTTGGAGTGACATCTGATGCTCAAGTATCATGTTGCTCTGCATAGATACATCCAGACCGAAATGGAATTTTTGGACATCTCATCCTTGGGCGTGGCCTACCGATATGCTGTCAAAATCGAGCAGAAGCTCAAACAAAAGACGCAGCAATTTGGGCCTGGGAACCCCTCACAACAAAATCCAGGAAAGGGCGGCCCCAACCCACCAAACAAAGGACAGAGAAAAGATGGACAGTATCAGGACAACTAGTCCAAGCCACAAGCAAAGAAGGACACCAAAAATAAAAAGAAAGATATCGGGAAGTGATGCAACTTCCATAAGATCCCTTGGCATAACACTGTTGACTGTCGCTCAAAGTAATCGTTGGTGGCCAAAGTGAAAGCCTCTGAATCAGATGCAGATTATGACTCTAAGCCAGAACCAAAAAGGGGAAGACGAATCATTGATGTGGAACCCAGTGCCACCATTGCTACCACCAAGCTCCATCCTAGTGAACCAGATGAGCCAGAAGAAGGAGAGCGCCTCTTCCATTCACAGATGTGGGTAAAAGGAACCCCACTGCACTTCATCGTTGATAGCGGTAGCCAGAAGAACCTCATCTCAGTAGAGTTTGTCAAGCAGTTGGCTCTGCCAACAACGTCGCACCCACAACCATACACCATTGGATGGCTCCACCAAGGAATTGATCTCCACATCAGCCAACAGTGTCGACCATCGTACAACATAAAGCCCTTCAAAGACGAGGTATTGTGTGATGTTGCTCCTCTCGAAGTTTGTGATGTTATTTTGGTCCAACCTTATTTATGGAAATGCCATGATGTATATGAGTCTAGGCCTCGTAGTGTTATTATTACTTTGAACAAGAAATTGTGCAGGATACCTGAGGCAGCCCCACCTAGTACTATTTCCTTGATCTTTGCTAAGAAATGCAGTAAGGTCATCTCTCAGATGAGGAAGTTTGTCTTCTTCGTGATTCACTCTCAGAATAAGTGAAAGATCACAGCCACATCCAGGGTCTCTGTGGTCGACCTCTCCACACAACAGAAGCAAGTAGATAAGATCGTGGAAGAATAATCAGATATCTTCTCCTCACCTACAGGGGTGTCGCTGCACTGACAGGTCAAGCACCCCATCGATCTCACCCCCAGTGCACCGCTACCCAATGGGCTAGTATACCATCACTCTTTTTTAGAGAATGAGGAGACCAAGTGATAGATCCAAGAACTAATCCACAAGGGGCACATCCACCCCAACTCATCACCTTGTGGGAGCCTAATTGTGTTGGTACAGAAGAAAGATGGAACCTGGTGACTCTGTATTGATTACTGGGCTCTTAATAAAATCACAGTCAGAAACTGGTACCTGATTCCTCAAATTGATGACCTCCTTGATCAATTCACGGTGGCCAAATACTTCAGTAAGATTGATCTGAATTCTGGCTACCACCAAGTCCCGATAGAACAGACAGATGTATGGAAGATCGCCTTCAAGTCAAAGGAAGGCCTTTTTGAATGGTTGGTCATGCCCTTTGGTTTGACAAATGCTCCAACCACTTTCATGAGGATGATGGACGATATCATGCGAACATTCGCAAATACTTTTGTAGTGGTGTAACTGGATGACATTCTAATTTACAGCAAGACTTGGGTTGAACACTTGCAGCATATTCAGCAGGTTCTGCACACCCTGCGGCGGCACAAGCTATACGCTAACTTGGAAAAATTCTCCTTTGGCATGGACAGGGTGCATTACCTGGGCTACATCATTGATCAACATGGCGTACATGTGGATCCAGCCAATATCCAAGTCAACTGTGACTAGCTAGCCCCAACAACACTCACTAAGCTTTAGAGCTTCTTGGGCCTTGCTAATTTCTACCACAGGTTTGTGTTGGGTTTCTCCCATATTGCATGGGCCCTCAGCCAAATAAAAACGGGTGGTGGTAAGGAAAAATTTGTGTGGGGCCGGTCTCAACAATAATCGTTCGATGATTTGAAGTAGTGCTTGTGCTCAGCCCCAGTACTTTCACTACTAGACCTACAACATCCTTTTGAGATCGAGACAGATGCTTCATACTATGTTGTGGGCATCGTTCTCACTCAGAACGGCCACCCCGTGGCCTATCATAGTGAGACACTGTAAGATACTGTCCGTAAGTACCCTACTTACGATAAAGAAATGTACTCCATTATGCAAGCATGCCTCCAGTGGAGACATTACATTCTTGGGAAGGAGACAGTCATCCACATTGATCATAAGCCACTGTAGTTCATGCAGACACAGGGAAAATTGTTGAATGAACGCCATAAAAAGTGGTCCACATACTTGCATCAATTCCACCTCAACATCAAGTATAAAATAGGAAGCACCAATCGCATTGTTGATTGCCTCAGCAAACCACCAGTCATGGCACTCACCATGGTGCTAGACTCTTTTATCCATGAGACATCTGGATGGACCCAACTCTATGAGACAGACCTTGACTTCACCACCACCTACCAAATGTTGGGTGCAAACGTAGTTGTCGATAATTTCCATATTTAGGATGGGTTGTTGTGTCGTCTGGGCCATATCTTTGTTCCATCAAGTGAGCGAGTGAAGCTGATTTGGGAAGCCCACTACATTTGGGTGGCAGGACACTTCGGTGTTGAAAAGATAGTGGTGATGCTACAAAAACATTTCTACTGGCCAGAACTTTGACAGGAGGTCATCAAGTATATCAGGTCATGCACTGCCTGTGCTATTGCCAAACCGACCACTAAGAAATAGGGCATGTACACCCCTCTTCCTACTCCTGACAGGCCATGGGAATCCATCTCAATGGACTACATGTTGGGCCTCCCATCCACCAAGCGAGGAAATGACTGTGTTTTTGTGGTTGTTGATCGCTTTTCTAAGATGGTGATTCGGGTTGCCTGCAAGAAAAGCATCACAGCAGAGGCCACTGCCAAGATCTTCTTTGAACGAGTCTGGGTACATTTTGTAATCCCACAAACCATTGTCTTATATTGGGATAGTCGATTTCTCAATACATTTTGGTCGAGCCTTTGGTCACTGCTGGACATCAAGCTCACCAAATCCAGGGCCTTCCACCCCCAGAAAGATGGCCAAACCGAGGTTGTAAATCGAATGATTGTGCATATCCTTCGAATGTATAATTCAAAGAACCCTCACACATGGGATGAGAGCCTTCCCTATGTCCATCATAGCTACAACTGAGCCCTACATATCTCAATCGGCCATAACCTCTTTTAAGTGGGGTTGGGATTCCAACCATTGGGACCCATAGATGTTGCACTTTCCCTTGCGGAGACCTTGACCGACTCATCTCCTGATCCAACTGAAGCTGACAAATCCACCCGATTCATTAAGCATATCTATCACATCCACCAATAGGTTCAGGATATCCTATAGAAGTCCAATGACAAGTACAAACAATGCCATGATCAACATCAGGTGTCGCATAAGTTTCAGGTGGGTGACAAAGTTTGGTTTCACTTGTAGAAAGAATGCCTTATAGGACCCCATCGAAAGATTCACCCAGTCCATTATGGGTCGTACACTATCACCAAGGCCATGGGGGATAATTCTTTTGATCTCAACATTTCTCCTTTCCTTGGTCTTCACCCAGTGTTCAACGTGGATCTTCTTCGCCCTTATTTCCCACCATTATTAGACACCTCAGAAGTAGTAGAACAACTGACACCAATAGAGCTCAACCCCAAATGCCTACAATAGGCATCCAATGATCAAATTGTGGACAGACATATCAATGGCACTTGACAACAAAGGATCCATCTTTATCAAGTCGTCAAAGCAGGGCAGCTCCTGCACCAAGGCAAGTGGCTCACCTAGGGCCAAATTCAGTAGAACTTTCCTCATCTGATGGGAGACCTCAATGCAATGGAGACCATTGCTTCCTAATGAGGGAGGATTGATCCAGATGGATATTAGTGGCCACCCACCTTTTCCAACTGTCTCAAAACAGTTTTCTGACAATTTTGGTAATTTACTATTTTTAGCAGTTTTAACTTTCGGGGCCAGTTTGAGGGCCTAAATGAAGGTTTTTCGGGATCGAGCTCCTCAATGATATCAAAAGGCATGATTGAGCCCCCAAAATGAATCTTTTCAATGATACATTTCCAACAGGCTATCACACGCCTAAAACAGAGATCGTATGCAAAAGTTACGACCCTGGGAATTTGATGTACTAACTTACCCAAACGGGGCCCACATGACTTTTGGCACTTCATCTCCTAGGGTTAGGTTTTTGGATGTCTAGGGTTTTTGGAATTCTTTCTTATTGTAAAAAATGCCTTCAGAGCCTCATTGTAACCTTCTTCTTATGAATGCACGTTGTCGTCACATCTCTTCTCATAGATAAGACGCCATCATTCCAACAAGCTTGTTTCCGTTCCATTTTACAGTTTTAGCGCATTTCGTTATTGAATAGAAAACCAGTTTTACTGTATCTCTATTATTTTGTGTTAAGCACCTGTTAATAATATGTATTCATTTCATTCTGCTCATAAAATCTGGATCGCTCCACCACTTCAATCCTCCACTGAAGGCAATCTCACAAGAGAGAGTCAATGAGGTTCTCTCAATAATAGGGAAAGAGCTTGGGGGTTGAACATTGTGTTCAGACTTGAGGGACAAAGGGATGCAGACTCAATATGAAGTAATTTCTCTAGAGTAACTTTGCTTTCAAAGTTGAATTCTTTCTCCTCTTTTTCCATAGTTCGAAATTGTTCTTTTATAGCCTTCAGAATGCAACTGAAGGGCCGAGCTAGAACATTTCCAGTATGTGGAAGGCCAAGGATCAAAGATATTCTGTTGTGACATGGAAACCCAACCTCATTTTGTATTTTCTGGCACAAATCCTGATGTACGTGGGTTTTAGTGGAGAATCCAACGTATACACATCTTTCATAACTTATAGGGAGCGTATATGTGGAAAAATGTATATTTTTGGCTCTGGATTCATCAAAAAGGGATGACAAGTCTGCATAGGGAAATGGAAAAAGGCCCTCTGTGCAAGATAGCAATGGTGAGGCAAATCTCGCTATAACACCTGGTTCATCATTTTCAAAGGTCACATTTCCTGTTTTTATTTTACTTATAGGAAAAATCTTATCCTTTTCTTCAGTCATGTGCTTGGAACATTCATTGTCTATATTCCATGAGCCCTTTTGTTTTTGAGTTGAAATTATTAGACCACATTTTTCACTATCTTTATTTTTCCATGTGTTGGCCTTTCTAGCTAAGAGATTTATCCTTGTATCTTCTTTGTAATTCTTCAGATGGCAGTTTGCAGCTTTGTGGTCAAAGTTATGACAGTTATAACATTCAAGCTCATTGTTCAATAGGTCAAAGTGATTGTTGAAGTGTTGACTACTCATTGACTATTTATTATTTCTTGACCTCCTCAGTTGCATGTCTCTAAACTTGATTTGACAATTTGCAATCCATGGTTGTTTGTTACTTGGTTGTCTCATTCTCTGTTGTGGCAGATATTTATTCCTTGGGTGTCTTGATTGCTCATGTCTAAATCTTAAGGAACAATTTACATCTTTGTGGCCAAAGTTAGAACAATATAAACAATATCCATAGAAAAAATCTTTGTACCTGGAAAATGGTTGTCTTCTTTGAGCAGGTCGATTTCTTCCATGCTAACGATTTCCTTGAGCAGAGGGTGTGTCATTTCTTTGTTCTATAGATTCAGTTCTGGCACCTTTTTCTTTACTCCTCCTGGACGGCTGATTATCTTCTTTTGTTTCTGCAGGTTTGTTGTTGTCATTGGTTGTAGATTTGACAAAGTTGATGGGTTCTTTGTTGCTTGGCTGACCACTACTTGATCCCTCTTCATAACCCAAACCAGTTTTGAATTTTGGATTCCTTTTTTGATTTAGAATGGTGGCTAATACTTCTAAGGCTTTGATACTTGACAATTCTGATGATACAAGGCTTGAAACTTCTCCAACTATTTCCTAGTTTTCACTACTTCTTCTTCCAGAGCTTCACATCTTGCCTCATTTTTTGATAATTGTTGTTTCAAAATGTCTTCGATTTTATTTGCCTCTTATAATTCCACTTTTATCAAGGCAAAGTCTTCATCAAGTTTTTAACTGCCTTTCTTGAACTGTATCAGCAATTGTTTTTGCTTTCTCTTCTTAAGTTTGAGTCTGTCAATCTCTTCCAAAGAGTTGATCAAATCTCCTCCCAAGTCAACCACAACTTATTCATCATTAGCATCACTTCCTATGATTTTATTATCATAATCCTCTTTGGCCATAAGCATGAATTCATTTACCTTACCTTCACAGGAAGAGTCATCATTGTTTACACATAAACTTTTGTTTTTACCAAATATATTTTTTTGAACTTCTCTTCTCCTTCAAAGTTCCAGTCCTTCTGTTTCTATGGACACTTAGATGCAAATTGACCTATCTTTCCACAATTAAAACATTTGAAGGGAAACTTGCCTGATCCTTTCTTTAGTCTTCTCACAATGTTTTCTTCAATTTCATCAGCCTCTGAATCCTCATTCTTTTCTGCTTTAAATGATGCTTCTCTAGTGGTATATTTATCTTTACTAATCCCCATTTCATAAGAAGTTATATTTCCTAGGAGTTGATCAATAGACAGAGTCTTGAGATCATTCATTTCTTCTATTGCAGAAACTTTTGGATTGAATCTATCAGGCAGAGATCTTAAGATCTTCTGAACTAGTAATACGTCTTCAATATTCTCACCAAGACCTTTCATAGAATTCACAAGATCCTCAACTCTTAAGAAAAAATTATTAACTGTCTAATCCTCATTCATCTTTAGTTGTTCAAACTTTAATCTGTAGGTTTGAGGCTTGGCATCCTTTACCTTCTCATTACCTTCATAGCTGCTAATGAGTTTTTCCCACATTGCTTTGGCAGTTTCTAAGTGTATAACTTTTACAAATTCTTCTTCTGCAAGCCCACTTAGAATAGAATTCATATCCTTAGTGTTGAATATAAATTCTAGATTGTCATACTTGGAAGTTAATACAACCAGATTTACATAACCAGTCTCTACCACATCCTAGACATCTGCACCTAAAGCCATTATGTAGGTTCTCATCCTAACTTTACATAAGCCAAAGTGTGTTCCATTGAACAGAGGGGGCCTTATTGGTTGAAGTTCCTCCATGGATATTCATGTTTAAGCTGTAGTATCTACCCTTAAATAAAGGGAACTCGCTCTGATACCAATTGTTGGACAACTGAGAGGGGGGGTGAATCAGTTGTTACCGTGCTTAAACAATTATGCTTATTTTAAAATATTTACAGAGAACTCAATGAAAATAAAAATAATTCATGGAGGTAAGAAATAGAACATTCAACATCAATCACACACATGAAATATACAAAGACAGATATTTCCTAAGGAAACCCATAAAGGGTAAAAACCTCTAATTCCTGATATGATAAGTAATCTTTATTTTTTGTATATTATCATTCCTATGATCACCAACTCATTGTGAGGCTACCACCTCTGTTTTGCAAGATGAAACTTGCTAAGAGCACCAAATATCTCGTTTCTCTAGCACACACTAGAAGGAAGCACCAACTCCACGGTTTCTCTAGCACCCACTAGAAGGAAGCACCAACTCCCTAAGTGTTCTAGCACCAACTGGATGGAAGCACCAACTTCCAGTCACACATGCACCAACCTGTATAACATAGAACAATAGTTCTCCCTTGCACCACCTTGTCACCCTAGTTTTTCTAGATGCAACTAGATGGAAGCTACAACTCCATGTATTCAAGCACCCACTTGAATCTTTGAGGATACCAATCCTCCTTAGCACCTCCCAACCACCCTAAAATATAAATATTTTCCTTTTACAACTTTATCACAGTAATAAAACATTTATCTATGGCTTACCAGTCTCATCATTGTTCTGCTACACTACTCTTCTCTGCCTGCATCAATGTCTCTCTCCTCATGTCTACTGCGTTTTATGTTCCTTTCTTATTATTCTCTTCAGTTCCTGCACACCACATGCTTCTACCCACATGAATCACACTCAACAACAACCCTCATATATTCTCTTTTCTGCATTTGTATACTCTCTGTGCACCTTTTGTATCCTTCATGCACAGTACCTCTGCATGCTCTTCACTGTGTCACTATTCTTCCCTATAGGTTGTTCACTGCAGCTCTTCCTTACTTATGCATAGCTCAAAAATAGAATCACATCATGTCTTTGTTTTAAATCCTTTCTCATGTCGAATCATCTCCTGATCATCATGGCAAATCTTCATCTTCTTTGGAGGTTCTATTGCCTATGAGTTCATCATCAGTGGTCATTATGATAAGATTCCTTAACTTCTCTAGAAATCACAGTCTTTGATACTTTTCCATATGTCAAATTCCTCTCTAATTAATCTTCATACCACTAACAGTTACCTCAATACTCTTCAACTCCTTTGGCGATCACCATGATATTCTTCGAATTCTCTGGTATATGCAATCAGTCATTTTCTACAGTTACAATCAGTCTATCTCTAGTATTTACTGGGAGAACCTCCACACGCTCATGCCTTTCATGCCATTTCCCTTCCTAAGAAAAATTTCACAGTGGGTGTTAGTTTTTCTGGCTAATCCCCTTCCTATCACATGACCATGAACTGTGACCAAGCGCTTATTCAAAAGGCGCTTCCCAATCTCCATTTAGCGAGTGCTAGCTTCTTCTCATGATATGACCTTGGGCTATGAGCTTCATGTGACCAAGCGATTGTGGGCACGTCTAAAGGTGGTTTAGACCAAAATTATTTTCATCCTGGAACTCACGATGAGCCTCCACGTGTCCTTTCTCCAAAACCATGGTTTCAATTGCGGCCCTCTCATGAGAAATTAAGGCGGGAACATGTTCTGTCCCTACAATGAAGCATGACCGTCGATCTCATGATCTTGACAGTGCTCTTGAAAGGATGGTTCAGATTTGTCCTCTCAAGTCTGCGGATGTGGAACCTAGCAATGCTAGCTCCTTCCATTATGTTCTGCTGATCTGACCATTGGATGTGACCACAACCTTATTCGAAAAGGCATTTCACGATTTTGGCAATCTCCATTGTAATGCCTAGCGATGTGCTAGTTCCTCCCTTAACCTTCATCAATGTCACCACCCGCTGTGACCAGGGTCCAAGCAAGAGCAGTGCATCACGATTTCTCATATCGTGAACTCTTTCTATGAGTTGCCTCAAAACTCCCAACTTGTGAAACTCCAAAATGCTTCATATCATATCAACGGTTGAGATCTCTCCGTGATCCAACAACCCAAATCATTTCGCCACTTCGCATATCGCGAGTTCCTTCTATGAGTTTCCTTGAAAATCCCAACTCGTGAAACTCCGAAATTATTCATATCAGATCAACAGTCGAGATCTCTCGGTGATCCGATGGCCCAGATCATTTCCTGACTTCACGTTTATGGTGCTTGAATGTGAGCCAACCATGACTCTTCCATCTCCTAACTCCCAATTTTTTGAAACTTTATCTATATCAACGGCCCACATCCCTCTATGATCCAACGGTCCAGATCTTATCGGGACTTCGTGTTTCGCGAATTTGGAGGACAACTCACCTTTGAATTTTCCAGTTTGCGAGTCAGCAAAATGTTGATCTCTCACCATGTGTCCTCTGGATCCAATGGTTCAAATATCATCATGATTTCTCATTTAACGGAGTTGGAGGATGGATCTCGACCTTATCCTCTTCATAGTTATATTGGATATTTTGTTTGTCCTCAGCGCTCAGATCTAATGGATCAGATCTGTACTTCTCCTCTGCGCTTCCTCTAGTCACTGGACTCTAATCTAACGAACATCGGGTATTCGGGATTGGTGATCCAACGACCATTGTCGCTCCTCCTCCTGAGATTTGAATTTCTCAAATCTCTAAGTGTCAAAGATTCTGTTAAGGTCCTAACCCGCACATGGGTAGATTAATGTATTCGGATGTAATAAAGGTCAATATTAATAAGACCTTTCAATAAAAGAGAATTAGGCGGATGTAAGAAGACC
>JZKD02S2371899.1:735521-752760 GCA_000966675.3 Picea glauca
TAGGTTTACAAGTATAGTAAAAAAAGGGTGCATGTGAAAAAGTAAAAAGTGAAATGGTGGTTTCAAACCCATGGGTTTCGGGTATTTTGGTTATTTTCACATGGTATTGGGAATTAATTATTTAATTAATGGACATGTCCCTTCATGAAGGGTTATGAAAAAGTATAAAAGGAGAAAGTGTGTGTATGAAATATGTAGTAACATTTGAAGAAGTGGATGAGAAAAGATTGAATATCATTCCAAAAGGGAAGAGTTGTGAAATCGGTTTCAGACCATCTTGGAATTTTTGCGATAACATTTTTTCTAGGATGACCCGGAATGTGAAATTTTGAAGAGATGGAGGAGATATATCTGGGTACATGTGGTAAACATTTCATATGTTGGTTCACTATATTTTTAGAGATATTCCTTGTGGAAGTTAGGGTTCCTGAATGCTCCTGAAATCAATTTCAAACATGTCAACCTGGAACTTTCTCTATAAATTATTTATGGGATGTTTCAGACCTTAAAATTTTGTAAATATGGAAAATATATATCTGGGTATGCGTGGTTAAAATTTAATATTTTTTTTCACTACACTTTTAGAGATATTACCTATCGAAGTAAGGGTTCTTGAATGATCTTGAAATCAATTTCAAACAAGTCAACTTGGAACTTTTCCTATATCTTATTTTCTGGGACGTTTCAAACCTTGACCATTTGCAAAGATCGAGGACATATCTCTAGGTACATGTGGTAAAAGTTTTAGATTTTTTTTCACTATAGTTTCATATATGTTCTATGTGGAAGTTAGGGTTCTGGAATGTTGCTGAAATCAATTTCAAATAGGTCAGTTTGGCATTTTCACTATAACTTATTTTATGGGACTCTTAAGACTGTGAAAATTTCAAATAATTGAAGAGACATATAGAAGTAGCTCAGGTAAAAATTTATATGCTGGTTCACTGGAATTTATGAGATATGATTTTTGGAATTTAAAATTCCTGAATTCTCTTGAAATCAATTTCAAACAGGTCATTTTGGAATTTTCACTATAACTGCTTTTCTAGAACTCTTCAGACTGTGAAAATTTTAGAGAAAATGGGAGACATACAAAAGTACCTTACGTTAAAATTTCAAAATTGATTCATATTGGATCATTATATTTTTTTTCATCTATATCGATCCTTTCAGAGTGGAAAACATTAGAGGAATAATCATGCAAGGCCATTTTAGTGGCAGGTCCCAATTTGGAAAATTGGGGTCTAGAACCTTCTGGAGCCATTTTGAGGCATCAAATCACATTTTTTTGGATCAGAAATTTCCCAACTTAGCTTGGAACCCATGACCCTATTCTACACATCAATACCTTTCCAACGGTCCAAATCGTTCATCAATAAGAGCTCATATGAAAAAACTATGCCTCATGCAAGTTGACCTAGTGTGTTGACCACCATGGTACAAGAGGATGTCATGTCATACCCGAGTACTCATGCATATGGATCTAGCCACGTGTGTAATTTCAATAATATTCTATAAGGTTCAAAACCCTATCACAATTGAGGGTTGAGGAAGTCAAAAACCTATCCCTATATGGCTATCGGGCTACGTTAAATATCGGGCCCCCAAGAGGAGAAGGGGTTCCATTCTTTTTCATGTTGTATTGTTCCATAGTTGAGAAAAACATCTGAGAGTGGTATTATGTGAGAATAATAGAGGAGGAGAAATTTTGTAACAGTCATACTGGCCATAGGTCAAAGAAAACTCCATAGAGAGTGCGTATTTCTTTGTACTTGCATCATTTCTTTACCTAAGAAAAGAGAGAAAAGAAGCCTCACCTTCTAGATGGGTTTTCTCCCGTATTGAGTTTCCCAGGTCATATCTTATGTTGATTTGTGGATGGTGTAAATTTTTTTTACCATTCTCTTTCTACATTTTATCTATTTTATCAGTAACTAAATATTCTAGAGATCTAAGGGAAATTAACCTTCATAGTAAATATTTTAGTATTTTATTAGATCTGTTGTGACAAACTGTTCCAATGGAATATCCATAGTAGTTTACTTATCATATTGGTATCGGAGAAGGTTTTTCTTTTGGGTATTTTTGGGAAGTTGTAAGATCCAATAATAATCTTAAGGAGAATTCACAGAAACCCTAGCCATGGAAGATGAGTTTGTTCATAATAACCTTTGAGATCTATAAGAAGAGAGATTTGAGCAGTTGAAAGAAAATTTTTATGACATCAGCTGCAATATGAACCTCCTCATGGTGGCTCTAGCAAGTAAGCTTAGACCATTTGGAGATGATGGAGGATCTAACTCAAAGAACATATCAGAGGGGAAATCAAAAGATCAGGAAGAAAAGGAGTAGTGGAAAGAATACAAAAAAGAGGATCCAAGTTCAAGTGTTGTGAACCCTTCAAAATCGTTATTCAACATGGAAGCAAAAGTGGACATAAATCCACATCAGGGTGAGATCGATGCATTAAAACTGAATAATTGGTTGCAACAAATGGAATTTTATTTTAGCGTTCAACATATAGATGAAGAGAAGAAGACTTCATTTGCTAGATTGAAGTTAGAGGGCCATTTTTTAACCTGATGGGAAATCCATACGAAAAAAAATTAGGCTAGAGGCTGATCCTCTAGTAACTAGGTGGGAGGACTTCAAAAAAATAATTAATTCCCAATTTTACCCTATCGGGTATGTAGAGGACCAATGGATATGGTGGCACTACTTCAGGAAGAGGTAGGGGCAGAGTGTACAAGAGTACACCACTAAGTTCAAAAATGTGGCCATCATGTTGGGTATCTCTCCTAATAACCCATATGTACTCCTCAAGTATCTTGAGGGTTTACGCAACCATCTATGAAAGAAGGTGATGTTATTCAAGCCAAGGATGGTGGATGAGGCCTATGTACAAACATAGTGCCTGGAAAAAATCGGCCAAAAGAAGGGGAAACCAAGTGGCTCGAAGTTGAAATATCACTAGAAAAATTCCAAGGTGTTATAGAATTTTTTTCCACACCCCATGCACTTGCTTTGATGGCATTACCTTTCCCCTTGCAGATTCAAGTTCCCCTTTTTTTTTCATTCTAGAGTAAAAAATTCAAATTTTTGTACATATACGTAGGCCGCAATTAGACAACTTGTGTATACACAAGTTTCTCCATTACAACCCGCATACATCAGATTTTGTGATCAAAAATTAAAAAATATGTTAGGTTTCCATGCCAAGTCACGAGATCCATGATCCTTGACCTTCCATATACTGGAAACACTCTTACTCGACCCTCCAAATCGATTTGAATACATTCATCATTGAGATAAAATACATTATGGAGAAATTTCACTTCATATTGAGTCTGCATCCCTTTGTCCTTGAAAGTATGAACTTCTTTTGTGTTTAGCCCCCAAGCTCTTCCTATATTGAGAAGGAGAAACTCAATTAATCCTACTACTTGTGAGCTTACCTTTGTGGAGGATTGAAGTGGTGAAGGCCCAGGTGGAGGGACTTAGTTTCTCGGTTCCGATATGTGTCGTTACAAAAGTTTGTCACCTATGTGCTTCTGTGTTGACGGGCGAAACTGATCGTCCGTCAACTGAGAGAGTGGAACCGGTCCGAGGTTGTCTAATAACCCAATCCATTTGGAATGAACCACCCTGACGGGTTTAGCGGCTCCGTTGGCTGATCTAAGGTCCTAGGAAAACCAAAGAGAAAACTAATCTAAACTAACTAATCTAACTAAAACAATTAAAACTAACTAAACTAACTAAAACTAAATAAAACAAACTAAACTAACTAACAATAAATAAAACAAACTAATACATTAAAACAAATTATTAAAACAAACTAAACTAAAACGAAACTAAACTACTCTAACTATACTATATACAATCTACTAATTAATATTATACTAACTCTAATCAACTATCTAATTACTGATTTCAATATCACTTATTCACAAAATGTACAATATAGACAATTTACAGATTCAATTAAAACCTGGAAAAATCATTTGCTTTCTGCCCTAAGACAGAAAAATATATTTTTATTGATTTTTTTGATTTTATGGACAAGAAATAAAACTTACTGAAATTAAACAATCTAATATACTAAACACACATATATCTAACTTAAAATACTAACAAGTATACTAAACAAATAAACAACAAACAGACCTGGAAACGCTCCAGATTTGTCTTGTGTCTGATGACTTCGAAGCTGGTCGGAGGAAGGAAACTCGCACTGAATAATCCTGAAGCTTCTCGTAAACGATAGGCTGCAATGCTCTTTGAATTTGTTTACAGGACAAACAAGACATAAAAAAATCATAACAATTATATGATTTATAAATCTTTGCAATAAGGGAAACCTGTTATGCAAAAACTTATACTTAATAATCCAATTAATGAAGAAGAGAAATCTGTCATTCACAAACTGAATCAAGTAATTGCTATGTCTTTAAATACTGGAAGAAATCAGATATGGATTATAGTGATTAAATCATATCATTTGTAGAATACTAAGATAGCTAAAGTAGTCATTAACCAAATGCAAATTGATACACATAAACATGAAACAAAATGTTGATATTATGAAAAGCTAAAGTTGTAACAGAACATCAATTTTTGTCTCAGTCTGTATTAAAATTCCATATCCTTGTTCTCCCACGAATGAGGATCCTGTTATTACAAAAATAATAAGTATTTATAAGTCTTTCCATGGGGTAAAACCTCCCTGTGGCAGTTATCAAACTGTTTACATAATCTGGGAAGATATTCCCAAGATCAACTAAACTAGGAAACTAAAAGTGAAACCAAAATATTTCAAATATCCTCTCAACTGCTCATCAAATCCAATGCGATTTTGAATTCACCTGTAATGGACCAAAAATAACAAGTTAGAGAGGTATTTTATTAGTAAAACAATAAAAATCTAATTCCACAGACTTAGCTACAGAATCATCTGATTCTGTAGCTAGTCTAAAATAATATACAGAATCAGAATTGAAATCAAATCAAATCTTGGAATGAGATTTAATTCAATTATCATTTAACAGCCATTTGAAAATGATTTATTCAATTGGAGCTTGATAAACCATTTGAAATCAAAACAGAATCATAAAATCATTCAACTCTGTTCACTTAATTACCACAGAATCAGGTCTAAAAGAGTCATATCCAGTGCAACCAATAAAAACAAATCTAATGCCTTTGTTATGCCATTATACTAACAGGAGATATAATCAAATTGAACCGAATCGTTTACAATTCGTTGTAACGACATAGCAAACAAGGTGTATCATAGTGCGTAAGAGATACCCGATCACGTTTTTGCAAACTGAGGGAAACAAGATCGATTACATTCAACGAATCATAACCGAATTTGGTAACAAAAATAACACAGTCAATCAAATCGTTTCATAACCACCCGAATCTAACATTTTTGTAATCTTTTGATATCAATTTGAAACGATTATAATTTGACAGGATCATTCCAATCGTTATGACTGAGTTGACACAGAAAACGGTCCGAGCCAGGAATAGATTAATTCAAATTCAGTGCGAAAATCAATCTAAAACAAGATCATAACAGGCTTGGTAGAATTCTTAATTCGTCATGGCCAATTTGGGCAAACAGGGTTGATCGACTTTGATCAAAACGAAATCGTTCTAATTAACGAATCAATTGGATGAGGTTTATCATAGTTGTCATGAATCGAATCAATTCCATGATTCGGGCACAGCTATACATATCGTTTTTCTAAAAACAGAGTAGTTCATTTCCCACATTAAAATCGAACAAAGCAATATCTCAGTTTTGAACATCGTAAGAAAGAGCATATCGTAACAATTAATTCAATCGAATTGTTTGCCAATCGTAGCATATAGATCATAACCAAATCAAATCCAAGAAATATTGTGTTCTAAACTGAGTATGAAAAAAATTCCTTTTGAAATCGGATACACACCAATCCATTCGAAAACACACTATTAATTTTGTCGATTAAATAAGGCAAACCAGTCAATCAAATCTAAACGCATACCACTCAAATCCAATCAAAATCTATCGATCTCTATACTGGGAATGATCAGATTGTATATCGGATCGACATTTCAAAACAAAAATATATATATAATGCACACGGTTATAACAAAGTGATTCAAGATGTGAACAAAACTGTTTAAAAATTGAATACAAATCATTATAGCAAACTAGATTATTTACGAAACAAAATGATGTGAAAACCATACATGTGTAGCGATGAGACCACTTGATTATGCCAGCTTGGAATTCACAACAGCCGTGGCTGATTCCACGTTCTTGAACAAGATAGAGCCGGTTGTCTTTTGTTTTTTATCCACTGCTTGAAGCTTGGCTTTTTGTCTAGTTAGCACGACAATCTGGTCTTCTAAAGATTGAATCTTTGACTGGAGTATAGGAAAATCAATATAATACCGCTCTAACCATGCATTGCACTGATCACAGGGTGACTGTGTAGGTTTAGACAGAGCAGGCGAGGGCTTGGGCAAATGACCGAGGGTTTCACAAGGCAACTTAATGCCTGGGTAATTAGGGTCATCCTTTAGGCAGGGGGGTAGGTTTGATACAAAGTCATATGAGGGTTCGGCACACAAACCTAGTGAATAGGGGTATTCGCTGGCAAGAAAACGCTCGACTTCCAGAATCAGAATCCTCACTTAGGGTGATAGGGTTTGAATGAGCAGGGGGTTTTGCCTTGTTTCGTGCCATCCGTGAAATCAAACGTGCATTCCTTTTACCCCTATCGTTAGCAGTAGGTTTTACCTTAGGTTTCTTGCTCACAGACTTTTTGATGGCCTCTGCATATTTAGTTACAGTGTCGGGTGGGTCAATAGGAGGGTCGGCTGAGGGTTTAGGCAGTAGGATATGGTAGGGCACCGGGGTTACATCCTTGGTTTCAACTACCACAGATTTATCAATCTGTATAGGGTCGGTGTCTTCAAAGCCATTACGGGCGATGAAGGACTTCCAACTGTCACCGAGAAAACTCAAATGATAAACAACAATGAGCTTAATAAGCCCATGATGAAATAAGCTTTGGTCAGCCCTGTGTCTCTTAAACTTTTTAGACATCTTATACAAGCTCCGATGAAAATAGAACGGCATGTTTAGAGGATAACCTATAAAAATCATCAATAGACGCAGGTGGTAAAGGAATACAAGTCCGAATCGACCTTCGCAGGTGACGAACTGCTTGATTATCATTAACAAATCGTGCCATTGTTGTTTAAGCATAGTCACAGGCATACCTCTATCACAGGAGGTGATTTTGTGCGATTGAAACAACAATGTCCACGACACTTCCTCAACCTTGCAATTCTTAAACCACCGTTGTCCAGAAGTAGATAACCCCATAGCTGAGCTGATGAACTATTCATCAATCTCTAACTGTACATCGCCTACTTTGGCTCGATAGCCATCGAAGGTTGTAGCAAACTGTCGGGCTACACACAGGTTAAAACCATCAAAACGTTTCACAAAGGTAAGCCATCCACTGTCTGCCAAATCTTGGCGGGCATTGTCAAACATCAACAGGGCCTGGTTTCCATTGGGTTCAACTCTCATGACTGGGGCCATGGTGTCGAATGCATGGTAAGGGAAGGGTTTGAATTCTCCAACACACACAGGAGCAGAGCTATTCGGTCTAACAACAATGAACGAGCAAAAGGGGTAAGCATTAATGCGCGCATGCGAGGGTGGTGGAGTCTGCCATGCATAATATTCATTACCCAAGTACAACCGCCAAATCTCATATCCATTCACTCCATAATAATAGTTTGACCATTAAGCCATGTGTACAACCAATGAAATGAAATGTGTATGCCAATACACGCAAATGTTATGCCATGGTGTTCAAACATCCGACGTGCAAACAAAAAACCAAAATCAACTATGTGCCAATGCATATAATCAAAAGTTTAGCTAAGGTGCCAAACGATATTCATAATAGTTGCCAAGCCAAAAATTATAAAAAGATCAACATAAGGATCATATCATATATATATATAAAATTTAATCAAACCCCTATGCATTTCATAGAATTAATGATTAGGCAAGTCATATAAAGTGCAAATTCAAATGCTGAATGCCTTCAATAAAACCAAGTTATAAAATCAATCGAAGTATGAGAACCGATCAAAGTATATTGCCAGTCGTGTAATGATCAATGAAAGGTGAGCGCAATAGGCATAAGGAAAAAAGAAATATCCACAGTTCAGATAATGATTGAAAGACAACTTCGAAAGGAGAAGTTTTCACGCTTACAATCATGAAAACTTAACGAAGATAAATGTGTAAATGTCGCAAGAAATGAAAGTGTCGTTTATTTGAAAATTGCGACAAAACTTGATGCTCGCAAGACATAGGTGTAGGCAGCTTATAGGATCATGGAAAAATGTGAGTTGGCTGCCAACATTCTGTTGATTACATTAATAGAAATACTCTTTTCTCATCCAATTATATGTCATGAATATTTGTATTACTTTCCACGGGAATATTTGTTATACATGTTAATGGATTGTGCTAGTTTATATTCCAACATTCTATACAATTTCCATATGCTTGTGTATCTTGGATGTTGAAGAAAATTTGCAGATATCAAGATTTGGATCGTGAGCTCAATCGTGGTATTCTTCGGATGTCTAGACGAGATAGGATTCTAGCCTTATTTTGTTAGCATTTCTATTTATCTAGCATACTTAAGACTAGAGTTGATTTTTGGGTGTCATTATGTTTGTTGCGGTTTACCCCTTACCATAGAGATATTTTCATCATAACAAAATTGGAAACTCCACTGGGGATGATCTCCCTTTTGGGGTATTGGGTGATTTTTCTCCTTTATTGCTCTCTTTTTTACTGATTTTTTGTGTCACTTGTTGCTTGGAAGCCTCTATTTTTATTTGTATATGTGTTTCGTGGCCTAACTCTTTCCCAAGAAGTGTCTTCTTTGGCATACATGGGTTTTACCTTGATAGTCACATACATACGCATGTTGTCTGTCTTTAGGGAGTGTACATATGCCTTTACTCCCTAAAAAATCGTGTATGTTAACACTTGGTAAATTGTTGGGTTGAAGGACAACGAACTGCCAAGGTAAACTACAAACCAACTTTAAGACTGGAAACTAGCCTTTCCAATCTAGAGAGGGCTCTCTCTGAGACCTAGTCTATGATAGATAATAACTTTGGATTGTCGGATAGATTTATATGTTTGAGAAAGTGTTTTCTGGTTTCGCTGGAAAGGAAATACAGAGCTTTAGGCTATGGAGTCAACCCCCTAAAAATGAGAGAAATCAATGACTGGTAAGGGAAGCTTTGAGAGGATAAAGGCTAAATAGGAAATGGTCTTTCAGTTTTAATATCGTCGTGTATGGTGGAAGAAAGGAGGACATAAATCAAATAAGAGCACCATTAAAGATGTATTCTAACTTACTTAGAAGAAAAACATAGAGTTTAAATGGACGAGTCTAAAGCACTACGCGATGAATTTTAAAATCCTTAAATATTTCCAATTTAAACATAGGAAACAAACATGAATTTGTAGGAAACATGAAGTACATACAAAGATAGGATCACAATACATAAAAACACCACCATTAGAATCTTTTCGTCAAATATTCAGGACCTCTGCATTATTATTTCCATCAGATTCAAAGATTACATTCAAGAGTCCTCTATCTACACTACTTTTCCAACCCGAATTACATCGAAAAGATACAATATATAGAAAACTAACACCCTTTTGGGATGTTATGTCTCGAACTACTTTCCCCTAGAACCCCGGATTCGGTTACTTTCCCCCCATACAACCTTTTCAATAGAGTTTACCAAAAATAGAAAACCCGACTGCACCCAATCATAACATAACCGACACATGCGTCTCATTCATTCATTCATGAGTAAGGTTCAGTCATTAGGTTGTGATAAATCGACATTTTCCTTCAAGAGGTTCCCAAGTAATCAAGCGTACTCTTTGAAACTCTGTCACCTTTGTGTAACAGTCTCTGGTTGTTGTTGTGCGATCACTAGCTGTAGCCTGCACGTGGCGAGTTGGTGTAGCTGGCATCCATTTGCAGTCGCTTTTGCAACTCCAAGTGGCAACAATGGTTGGGGGACCATGCATCCCTTCCAAAAATGGCATGAGTTTCATTTATACCTACCCTCCCTAGTATGTAAGTTTACAACATCTGTGCGATGAATATTCACTACGTAGGTGTCGTGTCAGACTTCATGTTACCAGAAGAAAACAGGATATGCGCGGAGAAAGATTCCATGCCATGATAAAAAAACGACAAAATGGGGTTGTCTTACTCATGCCTCTAGCCTCACCTGCAACCTTAAAAATCTGAGTGTTTTTCTAAGAGACCAGTTATGTTTTCTTATATTCTTCACTCGTCTCCACAAGACTGCATTTCCTTTCAATTTTTCTTGAGCATTGGCGAGAGGTGCACAGGTGTTATCAATGGTCAGTTTGCACTCCTTGAAATGCCCTGTGATTCTTTCTTTTGACGCCCTTTGTTCCTCCCGCAACTAGATAATTATGTTTTGTGCCTCTTTGAGCTATTTGTTGAGCCAATTTACATTCCATGCTCGACTCTGTGATGTTGGCATTTCAATAGTCATTTCTGCCAGCAGTCTTCTTAAATCTCTGTTTTCTTGATAAAGTTCGACAATATTGAGTTGTGCTTTCTTAAACTAATGTGACAACTCCTGAAAATTCACGTTTTCATCGCCTAACTTCCTCCACCTTTCATCAATTCCCTTTCTCCCACCTTAAATAGGCTCTAGTCAAACGATGCGTATGAGTAATCTCTTGGCAGCAGTCTGGGTGTGCAGTTTACTGGGAGCTTATGTCTCCTTAGTTTTATTGGTCAATCTTGGTCTGCCTCTTTTTCGGGGTGTTGGATGGTGGGACGATGAGTCTTCTATTTCCTTTCCCTTTAATTTTCCCATGACATCTTCCTTTCTTTCCCCTGCACTATGGAATGTTGTTTCCCTCATAGGTAAAGGAATGTATCCTTTGGGGTCTCTGAGGATGTCATCCAAAATCATAAATGAATCCTATTCCTTGCTCAAATGTATCGATTATTTTACCACTAACAACTTGATTAATGAAAAATGGGATAAATTGTTCCCCAGATGGTCAACCTTGGACTGGACGTTGTCTTCCATCTTTTCTAATCTTCGATGCAAGAAGAAAGGTAGATTCAAAGGTTTTTTCCCTATGAAGTGAATCAACAACCTGATGTGATATGGGTACACCCTGTCAAACCTTCCTTCACAGGTGAAATATATTTTGATTACCTTTAGAAGCTTTTGGAAAGGCTCTCAGAGGTACTGGCTTGGAACATCGGCTCCAATTTCCCCATTTAGACAGTCGAGCTTGATGAAGTCTTTATAGCACAAAATGTCTAAAGGCATGCCTTTAAACCATTTTTTTCTGTGTAGAGGGATCTCCATCACAGCTAACAAAGTTTCCTCCATCACTTGGAAAGTGATTCCCATAATGGTCATGCTGACCCCAGTAAAATTGAGGGCGAACTGCTCATCCATGTTCGCATTATACCCTTTGATATTTTCACATAAGCGCATACATATGGCTTGTTGAAAAGACACCCTGAATTTAGGGTCTTCGTTTATTAATTCCAAGTCTTGAGGCTCAGACCTCATGACCTTACCACTTCTCATATTCTTTCTTATGTTATGGGACGCTGCCATGATGCTCGTACATATTTATCTCACGCACGCGGTAGTTAATTGTAACACCCTCTCTGCGTGGTAAATAAGAATAATGGACTTCACAGAGATTGTGAGAAAGGCAGTAACAAAATCTTTGCACGAAAAACAAAATCAACCATAGGAGTCCATGGTGTGGTAGTAAGGCACAATGGAAAATTTCAACGCAATGGGGAAACTCAGCGTGGTGGAAAACAAAAATGAGAGGCTTGTCGTGGTAGGGAATTTCAGCGCATTGAGAAAGTTAGCACGGCAGGAAGAAATTCCAAATAAGAAAGGATGACCGTGAGAAGAAATAACGTCCAAAATGATAGTTTGCAGCGAAATCCAACACACTTTAGGAAATGAATGAAAAGGATGAAGGATACGCGAAAACTCGAATCAATAGACTTACAATACGATCAATGAAAATCAACTTCCACACAACGAAGGGCTCCAGAGCTTGCAGAAAAAACCATGGACAACAAACAAATCTGGAAAGTAAAAGAGAGGAATGCAGGGTGACCAATATTTATACTTGAATGGGTAAGGAATGGAATCATGGAAGAGGATGATAAATCCATGGCAATGATAAGTTTGAAAGCAGGTTGAAGATTTGCACAGAAAACTCATGCGACTAGTACACTTTGAAGTGTGCAAAGTAAAAATGACAAGAGTGATGGAGTACAAATGATGGGAGCACCATGATTTTTCACCTTTCTAACTTCATGATTAGGTGATGATGTTCGTTATATCTTTCGACATGACCTTTATCCCAACAACTTACCTCGATCTCTAGCATGTAAATTCCCATTATTTGAGAAGACTTGATATTTAGGGAAATGGACCTTTACAAATTGCACATGACTAATCATTACGCCCTTTCTCAACTCCAAGGGCCAGACCTGCTACTTGTTGATTTCGACCCATTCGTTATTCGGTCACTGAACTCATACACTTTGACACACGAACTATGACTCATCTAGTACTAACTCTAACTGCAAAAATCATGGTGCTAACAATTGGCTCCAATGGGGATGATATCCTCCCAATGAGGTGGCAAAGAACAATAGACAAAGTGCCTGACCATTGGGCTTTATTTGACTTAAAGACTCTAAAATGACAAAATAGACTCATTCCATACCTCCTTGACACAAGTATGACTAGACTCGTCATAAACTTAGGGCCTTCATTTCAGGCTTCAATTTTCTATTGACTACTAACTCGAAACGCTTACTCTGAAAATAAAAATGGTTATTTACAATGACATGAAAAAACTGAAAAAATTTGTTAAACAAGATAATGTTTGAGAAACTTGCCATTCATAGACCCCCCACCAGTGATATCTCCATTAAGCTCTTGCAACAAATAGGCATTGTTCCCATGGTACACAACAATCTTGAATGGTCCCACCCAAAGATGATCAAAATTCACATGCCTCCCTCTATCTTCATTTCTCATGTCCCACTTTAGTACCAAATCATTCACCTTGAAATCCTCTTCTTTGGTGTGTCTATCAATTTTTTTTTTCATTTTGTCTTGGTGTAGTTGTGATTTATTGAAGACATGTTCTCTCATTTGCTGCGCATGGACCAATTGGTTTATTCTCCTTAGAGCATTGTTTGGTTCAGCTTCTTTCTCTTGCAATAGTCTCCTCACTGGCAATCCCAATGAGGTGGGAAAAATTGCCTTTGTACCATATACAATTTCGAAAGGTGATGTGGAGATAGACTTTTTAGTGGTGATTATGTCATCCCATAACACATAGACAATCTTTCTTGTTTTCCTGTAGAAGCTTCTTAATAATCCTGGTCAAACTTTTGTTAGATGACTCTGCCAATCCATTACCCTGTGGGTAATAAGCTATGGAATGGCCCAGGGTTATGTTATAGTCGCTGCAGAATTTCTCCATCTTCTTAGACTTGAATGTCACTACATTGTCAGTGATGATCTTGACTGGACAACCAAATCTAGACAAGATATTACTCTCTAAAAAATGAATGATGAAAGTATCAGTAGCTTGCCTTGTGGGGACCGCTTCGATCCATTTGGTGAAGTAGTCTATGACTATCAATATCCATCTATGTTGAGATGAAGATGGTGGATGAATTTCTCCTATAAAATATAGACCCCATTACATAAATGATGCTTCAACAGAGATAGGTTTTAAAGGTAGGGACTGTAAATTTCTTTTCCCATCGAAGATCTAGCATTCGTGGCAGTTGAAAACTTCCTTGTATACATCAAAAAAAATATTGGTCTAATAGAAACCCTCCCTCAATATTTTGTGCGCAATGGTCTTCCAATAATGATGACCCCCATAGTCTCCTTTGTGAAACTCTTTAATAGCCTTTTTCATTTCTTCCTCCAGCAAACAATTTAGTAAGATCCCACCTGGATCTTTCCCATACAGAGAATTGTCCAGAATGCAAAACTTAGTTGCTTTCAACTTCAAAAATATGGCTTTGGTTTTGCTCAATCCGGGAGGAGCTTGTAAATTTCTTAACACATAAATAACGTCAGTGTACCAAGGAGAATCAATGAACTTTTGAGATATCTGTGTGATTGTTTCTTCTTGTGGATTTTTCGACAAATCAACAATAAAATTGATTCCCAAAACATCACAATTTGACTGTGCCATTAATTTTCGATCCCTTGACCGTTAATCAACTTTGTAGGCTTTATTTTGAGATCATACTCCAACATTACTGCGATCCATTTGCCCCTTCTCCCTTCAGGATCAGGGTGCATCAACATATCCTTTACATAATTGCTAGGCACATAAGCAATGACATGGGAATGTAATATATAAGTTTTGAATTCTTTAAGGGCCTTCGCCAAGGCATATGCTTGTTTTTAGGATTGTTAAAATTTGAGGGAGAAAATACAAAGGAATTTTATAACCTATAATCTCAAAATTAAAGGAAATACACCCTATCCCATCCTCCTCTTAGAAACAAGCCTCTCCCCCATTGAGAGCATGGCTATGACTAGATACCTAATGTGTAAGAACAAGTTAAACAACATGGAAGACAAGAGGCTTCCTAAAATTGCTTCAAAATCGAGTCATAACCACCATCAACTCAAGCGAGGATAGCATAAAGATGCTCGGTCTTGGCTAAACTATTGGGGAATCATGGAAGACACCATTTTGCAGAATAAAGATACTATTAAAAAAAATGTCAAATCAATATTAAAGGAGAAAATGTGGTGTGATAAAGAGTTAGAGGGAAAAGGAAAATTAAGGTATTATAAGGATGTAATCAACCCTAATCTAGAAGATCAAAATTATCTATCTATTTTGCCAAGTGTAAAGAAAAAAATAAGCATTGCTAAGATAAGAACAAATTCTCACGAGCTCTATAGTGAAACTGGGTGTTGGTCAATTCCTAAAACGCCATGGGATGAAAGAGTGTGTCACCTTTGTGACACTAAGAAGGTTGAAGATGAAAAGCACTTTCCCTTAGATTGTCTAGTCTATACCCATATTAGATCCCATTTTCAAAATAGTTGTCACACTACCAACCTTCCTAACCTCTTAACTCAACAAAAGTATGGTGATATTGGAAAGCTTCTCTTAATGCTTTTCGAGCACATAAACATAATTCTAAAGAATCACAACTAATCACTTACCCTCTTAAGGTCCGATAGACTAATTTGGTCTTAGTGAATGTTAATCATCATCATCATCATCATCATCATCATCATATTACTCAATTGAAATGTACATAAGACTAAAAAGTAATAAAAATATTAAAATGTTTTGCTTTTTTTTAGGGACAAAGATGAATGTTAATATTGATGGTGAGAAAAAATTGTTACTCTTTCTATCCAAATTCAAATCCCACTTTATGACATATTTACTCTTAACAAGTAAATATTAATAAACTAAATATGATTTATTTATAAATTGTTAAAACATTTTTTTAATCAAAATTTTCATCAATTAATTAAAAATATAACTTTATACAAACTCTCTAAATTTTAAAAATATATATAAAAATAATATTTTCTACCAATAAATTATAAATTATAAATTATGTAAGTCAACTCCCTATTTAATTATAACCATGATGTCATGGCCTCCGCCGCTATAATTTGATATAGTCTTGGAAGCCAAGCAAATGCAAAATAATGCGCTTTCATTCATTTCATACGAGATATTCATTTCTAAATTTGAAACCTTTAAAAGTAAGCTAGTGATTTATACTTATCCCATTCCATCCTTATCATGTTATTAGATTCCTATACTTAACTCATTCAACACACGGCACACCCGTGTTCATTTGGGAAAATGCCGTGGATTTGGCTTGGGTGGGGTCCCATTTCCTTTACCACATCCCACTTACAATAGTGGGGTCATTCCATACAATGGAAGTCCTCGTGCAATGAGGTAAAAACATCCTAAGGAATAAGGGGTCTCTCACTACTTTGTCCTAACCCCATCTTGTCATCCTTCACTTATCTAAATAAAGTTGGACGAAGATTAAGACCAACCATTTTGTTGAAAGCAAATATAAGAAGATTGATTAATATCAGATTTATTAGATAAATAAGATTAATTATGGCTAGACGAGATTCATTAAAATATTTTTAATTGAATTAATTTAAAATATAAAATTTAATTAATCAAATTTAATAATTCTAATGAAAAGAGATTTCACTATTATAATAATAGAATGGAAATCACACTTTCACAGTTTCTATAAATTAAAAAAAATATTTAAGTGTCGTAATTAATCAATTAATAAATTAAAAAAATTACATGTTATAATTAATATATATATATATATATATATATATATATATATGTGTGTGTGTGTGAGAGAGAGAGAGAGAGTACAATCTCTTTGATTGGACACCAAGCAATACATATCAGTGATAAGAGATTCTCTTTAGATATAGGTATGTCAGTTCTTGAGAGAACACAATCCCACATCCATCTATCACAAAAGATGACATATAGAGCAAGTTCACTGGTAGTTTAGGAATATATAATACCTTGACCAACTCCGGATACCCTCTTGACTGCAAATTGATACACTTCCAACTCTCTTCACAACTAGGTCATGTCTGGTGCTAACCCCACACCCCACATAACTGTTTGAGTTGATCTCTGAAAAACTAAAGAATACAGACCTCATCCTCGTCATATGCTGAGAGGCCCCACTGTCCAAGAACCATGCAAGAGTGTCTATACACTCTAGGCACCCAATGCCTACAAGACATGCCATCAAGGAAAACTCCTTCTTGAACTTTTCTGTGAACTCAACGACCTCAATTGAGGTTAATACCTCTGGCTCCTGCTTCTTCTTCTTATTGTTCAAACATTGGCTTGCATAATGTCCCAACTCACGACATGCATAACATCTCGCCTTACTCATGTCCTTCTTCTCGCCACGAGAAGACTTCTTGTCCTTCTTCTTTGCTGCTACGAGGGCAACATTCTCCTCATTCCCCTCACCCTTTGATTGTCTACTACAAAGAGCCTCCTCAC
>JZKD02S2371899.1:772238-787379 GCA_000966675.3 Picea glauca
CACTGTATCGACAAGTTCAAACGTTCCTTTTGATTTGCGCACAAATTAGCAATTAATGTGAGATTCTAGAATTAATTAACCTTTAAATGCATTGTATCTAGCGTATCTCAGAGCTAAAATGTGCCATTGCATCATCTTCTTAGTGGGCAGATCAAGAATCGACGATATCCTTATGCATGTTTCCGTCGGTATCATCCTGAGAAAACTTTCGATGCCGATTGATTTTATCGTACAGTATTGATGTGGCACCAATGACTTGGGATACATGGTACTAATGACCGATAACTTATCTTACGGGTAATGGTTGAACTTGGGACTTTGTTTAAGTCGAACGCACTAAAATGAGCGTAACATTGGGACTTTCGATGCCGGGTAAGTATCGGGGATTGGCCTTCAAAAATAAAACTAACACGCAGTTTCTTTGTGGGTTATTGTCCTTCAAATATCTCGATACCGAAAACGTTTCGGAAGTCGACGATCGACAATTATTATTTCATTTTCGTTCAACACTTATTCTTTTAACCTTTCGCCGATGCCGACGAGATCGGTCATCAGCGATATTCTCAGTGATTCTTGTTTCTAAATAAATATCGCATCTGCCAACGCCGACGAAGATTAGGACTCAAAAACTTTGGTTCTCTCTAGCATTTTATTTCACGCTTAATCCTTTCCGATGCCGAATTCCTTAAGCGTGTCCGGGAAATATTTAACTGTCAATTCTCTAATTTAGATATTTGTCTTTTAAGTGAATGGTTTTCACATGTCCAAGAAATATTTTTTAACAACTTAATGAGAATAAAAAATGATAAGCAAAGGACACATTTTTCATATTAGACAATGCCAAAATATCAAGTGGTACCCAAAAAGTGAAATTTGACGTAGAGTTTTTAGGGTGTGTTGAGTGCTCAACAAATGGAGATTCACTGGGCGAAAGGAAAATCTCTGTTCTTTTTTTTATTATTATTAGAAATATTGTTTGAGGGCTTGGCCATTTACTGGGAGGGCGTCAGGTTTCCCCCTATTATTCTTTAACCGATAAGTGCCTGCCCAAATCTTCTCAGCCACCTGGAAAGGTCCAAGCCACAGATTCTGAAACTTAGAATGCTTCCCTTTTGGCTCATTTGCTCTGCCCATTTTAGGACTAAGTCTCCTACTTCAAATTTTTTCTCTTTAGCCTTATGCTTATCAAACCATCTTTTCACTATCTATTGGTGAGCTAGAAACTTTGACTTACCCTTTTCTCTCTCTTCTTCTAGCATGAGAAGAATGTCAATTCTTTGGTGTATGATTGATGAGGGTTGCCCGTTGGAATCTTGGTCTAGTTGAAGAGATGGAAGATAAAGCCCATTAGGGAGAATGGCTTCTTTTCCATAAACTAGGAAGTACAAGGAATTTCCTATAGGTTCCTTGGGTGTGACCCTATCGGCCCATAAAGAATTAGGGAGTAGATTATGCCAATTCGTTTGATTATCTGCAACCGTCTTTTTTAATATTCTCACTTGGTTTTTATTGGTAGATTCTTCCACCTCGTTTCCCTGTGGATAATAATTTGTAGAGTAACTAATTATGATTCCTTTGTCTAGAGCAAACTCTGTTAATAGAGTGGAAGAAAAACAAGTTGCATTATCAAAAACTAGAATAGAAAGGACACCAAACCTTGTGATTAGTTGTTGTTCTATGAATTGGATCACCACCTTCTCGTTTACATGAGTCAGAGGGATGGCCTCTGCCCAATTTGTGAAATAATCAGTGGCAATAAGTATATACTTGTGTTGTTTCAAGGAACTGGGTGTAATTTATCCTATGATATCCAACCCCCATTGCTCAAAATGCCTAGAGACAGTCACTGGTTGGAGTGGGATTGCTGCTCTCTTCTCTCTCCTAGTGCTTATTTGACAAGTTTTAAAGTTCCTAGCATAGGTGTGAGAATCTTTGAATAAGGTCGGCCAATAATACCCAACTCTCAGTATCTTATGAGCGGTGGTGTTTCCTACGAAATGTCCACCGACAGGGCCATCATGGAGCTCCTTCATAACTTTGTCTACGTCTTCACGTTCGAGACATCTTAAGAGTACCCCATAATAATTAATCCAAAAGAGTACCAAATTTATGAGACGATATTGTATAGACTTTAACCTGAGAGTTATCCTTTCTCTCAGGTTGAGATTTTCTGGACAAGTTCCATGGTGTAGGAGATAAGTCAAATTCTCATACCAAGACTCTGGCCTTGGGGAAATGTATGAAGCTTCACTACACCATAATGTCATTTTATTTTCCCATTAAGAATCTTCATTTACTTGGTCTTGGGATTCACCTGCGATTTTTCACAACCCTTTCCCTTTAACTAGGTTGGCATGTTTTATATCTAGATCAAATTCTTGGACCACTGCCGTCCAGTTCCCTCTTCTTTCCCCCATCTCTTGCTGAGTAAACAAGGATTGGACCGCAGGGTCAGGCATAATCACTTTGGTGTGGTTCTTGAGGATGTAATACCTGAAGTGATTTACTTCCTTATATACTGCATAGGCCTGTTTATCAACAGTAGGATAGTTAAGTTTGGCTCCCTAGAGATTAATTCTCATGAATGACACCGGAGAGTCGTTGTTCCCATCAACTGCATAGATTTCTTGCTGTAAGAAAATGGGAGTTGAGCAATGGCCTTAATTATTTCTGGGTCTATGTGAATGCCTGCTTGAGATATAATTTGGCCTAGCATCTTACCTTCCTCGACGCCAAAAATATTTTTCTTGGGATTTAAGGATATACCGTATCTCCTACACCTTTCGAAAATTTGAGTTAAGTGTTGGATGTGCTCTTGTCTGTTTTTTGAATACACAGTTATGTTGTTTCGACACACTACCACACACTTGTTGATTAGTCCCCAAAATGCTATGCCCATGGCCCTTTGGAAGGTCGCTCCTGCATTGATTAACCCAAAAGGCATGCGCTTATAAGTGAAGGTTCCCCACTTGGTTCAGAAGGTAGTTTTTAAACGATCTTCCTCTGAAACCAGGACTTGGTTGTAACTTGAGAAACTGTCTAGTAGAGAGAAAATCTTTGAGCTAGACACAGTCTGCAGGATTTTCTCCATTGGCAGGACTAGGTAATTGTCCTATTCTAAAGCTCTATTGAGGTTTCTAAAATCTACACATAAGCGAATTTCTCCATACTTTTTCCTCACAGGAACCATATTTTCTACCCACGCAGAATGCCTAACCTGGAGCATGATCTTGGAATCTAAAAGTTTCTTTAATTCTTGATACATGAGAGGTTCCAGGGATGGGTGATACTTTCAGAGCTTCTTTTGGAAAGGTTTCACCTCATGTTTTAACGGTAGAGTGTGTTGAATGATACATGTGTCATAAGTTTTCATATCTCGGTAGGACCATGCAGAGACATCTTGATATTGTCTAAACAATTTGAGATAATCCTTTCTTTCCTCTTTGGATATAGTCTTGCCAAGATTCACATTCTTTGGGTTTTCCTGGGTTCCGAGATTATATTTTCATGTAGTGGATAGGAGCTACCGGTCTTTTCATTTTTAGGCCCCCTAAATCGTTCTTTCAAGTCAAACAGATTTTCTAGATTAGTTATCCCTTTCAGGATGGTGTGAGATTTTGTTTTTTCAATAGGTTGGCCTGTCCAAGGATCCGTTTCTATCGAGTTCTCCTAGAATACCTCATCATCAATGGCCAAATATTTGAAATTGTCTTGGTTAGTTAGGAATTTTATGATCTATTCATCTCCTTCAAATACTTTCCAATTATAAATATTGTTAGGCACCGATGGTTTTTAGAGTAATTTGAGAGTGAATAGGGAGGCTTCATAATATTCCAGAGGTGATAGCCTTGAAGAAGTTGTGTCCAGGGAATCAACAAGGATATTCTTTGCTCTGGGGATCATGGTGATATTGAAAGCTTCAAAATTCTTCATTAACCTATGCACTTCCTGCTGATAATTATTTAGGTGTGGGGAATTGCAATGTATAGTATTCCTTACTTGTCTAACAATAATATTTGAGTCCCCGAAAAATTTCAATTCTTTGACGTTCAAGTCTATGGATTTCTTTAACCCTTGTACTAGAGCTTCATACTCGGCAGTGTTATTGGTGCATTCGAATTCTAGTCTACAGGATAGGAAATGACATGTACCTTTTGGATCAATGAGGATGCACCCTGCCCTTGATCCCTCCTGCAATTTAGATCCATCAAAGTATATGGTCCAAATTTGTGAACGACAATCGCCCTTTTCCTCTTTCTTATTACTTTCTTGCTCTCCTATCTTTTGTTCTGTAATCTCTAGCATAGGGTCTTGACAGAAGAGGGTGTCTTTTGTCGGTATTGACGAATTCTCTTGAAAAGCTGTTTTAGAGTTTTGAGTGAGAGGGACATCGGATAAGAGAGGAGAAATGTTTCCAAAGTGGGAATTGTAGGAATAATTGCCCAACACAGGGAAATATGTGGACGGGGGTTCATTCAGGGTTTCTAGATCAGTGATCGTATGTTTCAGGTATCTCTCCCTATCGATTATGATCATATTCTTATATCCCTTCAGTGGTAGCCAAAGGTGTGCCCAGTCTGTAATAAAGTACCCGTTTAACTTCTAAGACCAATCTCAACTTAGTAGTAACCCATAGGCCTCTGGTATGTCTACTACAACGATGTCAATCACTTGCACAAAATTAGGATGTGTCGTTATTCTGATCATTACATCTCTGAGTTCCCCCATGTCTTTGACCTGGGTCTTGTCTAGTTGTATCACATTTTTATCTCTCTTGAGAGGAACAACATTTAATCTTTTGCAAATAGACAAGGGAATAATGTTGGAAGATTCTCCCAAATCTACCAAACAATTGTGGAGGTTCCTGTTGAAGAATTCAAACATTAAGAGAAACGGAGGGACAAAAGGTTTTCCCTCTTATCTTCTGAGCAAGTATTCACAGTTGGTTTATTTACTAGATTTGTAGAAGTTAGATTTATTTGTTGCTCATTGCTTGTCATAGGTTTTTCTACTGATTTCAATGCTTGTAGCAGGAAATAGTTTTGATGAGGGATTCTGCATATGTCCATAACCGATATATTAGCCTTCAACTATGTTGTACTCCATTTTGGGTGATTCTCGCATATGGATGATAATAGGGTTCTTATGGGGAGAAAAAGGTGCTTTTGGGTGATCGGGAGTTGACCTTTCCTGTGAAATTTGAGTGGTAGTAGGATCCTTTGAGACAAGAGGCCCTTTACTTCTAGTCTGCACAATCGATATCTCTGCGGGTGGTTCTTGAACCTGAAATAGGTCTTCGAAAGGCACAATTAAGTCAGGATTCCATATCAACATGGTTGTATCTTCTGGTGGGTCAATCTCTTCCTGGTCAAGAATATTCATAACGGAACTGGTTGGTTGTTTGGTTAGGGAAACCTTGTCTAAAAACCAATTGTCCATCAAATTCAATGCATGCACACATTGAGGGAAGCCTCTTTCAGAGTGGTTTTCCTGGTGATAAGTATAGAAAGAATCAGATGCGACATTCCCTAGATCGATATTCAAGTTAGCTGGGGGAGGTTCAATGGATTTGAATAGAGGGTTCATTTTAAAGAAAGTATTATAAGTCCTTTGGCCTTGGTTTCCTTCCCCTGCGTTTCTCTTCATGTCTATGATCTCATTTGATAATTTCTTAACCATGCATTGTAGGTCTTCTATGTCTCCATTACCCTGGTCGGGAGTCTTTTCTGGTTGTTTCCCTGGTGGTCTAGTTAGAAGGAGTCCTATCCTGGGAGGAGGTTGAGATTATATATTAACTAAAGAGACCTGGCCTTCTTTACACCCCTTCATCTAGAATTCTATCATTTTAGCTTCTTCAAAATTCTCAGCTAAGGTTCATTTGGCAACCCTCTTCACAAACATGGAAATAGAAGTTGGGAGCACAATAGCATATACTTCGATTTGCAACTCCTGAGTTGGTTTGGCTTCGGGTTTAAATGTGTTTAAGATGATCATGAATCTTTTATTAAAATATTTAACCCTTTCTTTTGAACTCATGGTGGCGGTGAACAACTCATCCATCAGAGCTCCTGTAGTAGTCTCTTCTACAAATTTGTTTAGAAAATCTTTTTGAAACTTCGTCCATCTAGTTATGGATCCTACAGGTAAGTTAAAATACCATGTGGAGGATGAATTCTCAAAAGTGTAGGGGAACATCCTGTGAACTATGTCTTCATGTTGGACGTTCATAAGCCTGATTGATAGTATAAATTTCTTGATATGATCTTTAGGCAATCCAGAGGTTTCGTGATCGAACTTAGGAAGAAACTTCTCTGGATGTTGGGGAAGGTTATGGATTGGTTCTAGGAGGGCCAAAGAGTCTCTGGCCAACTAGGGTTGATTGTTCAGAGGTGGGTTCCCCCTTTCTTCATTATGGTCATTGTTGCCTTCCATATCTTCAGACTACGAGTTAAGCTCCTCCTCCTCCGAAAAATCACTCGGTTCAGAGACATCATCGGCTGGTGTTTCAGGTATCAAATCAAGAGGATGTTGGATTTCAGTGATTGTAAAATCTATTAAGTCTTCTACTGAGTGCACAAAAACCTCATAAGGAGTACTAACCACTGGTCTATTTTTTTGTTTTCTTTGAGGGAGTATGGGAGCTAAGGACAACGCACCGATCTGTCAGGCGTAGTCTCTTGTGATTCTTCTGAATTGATTTACCTCCTTGTGAGGAAGGGCGTAAGGTATTTCAAGGTGAAAAGGTTCTTCATCGGGCTAGGGTGAGTTACTCATTTCAGGAGTACTCAGCGTGTGTGGGATGTCATGAGAATGATTAGCGATGCATGTGGGTCATTTTGAATCTATAGGTTATTTGAAATACTACGTAGAATATATATCCAGCCATTCATTCTTAGGCCCTCCTTCTAGCGCCAATTTTGTTGATGGGTCCTAAGTACCTTGATTCAATAGTAGGAATCAAACCCACCACTGAGGCCCAATTAGGCTCTGTAGCGTTTAACAGTGGAATGGTTTTCCAGATCTTGTGATCTGGCCAATTTATCGATGGGATTTATGTTTTCTTATGAAGGATCTTCCTTTAGTTCGGAAATCTCTTTTTTTATTTTCTCTTGGGTGGGACCGATATGTGATGTAAGCCGATATAAACCAACTTGGAAACAAAATAGAATTAATATTAACTATAGAGGAAGAAGATGAACTTGGGATAACCCACTGCTCAAGCATGTAGAAAACAATTTTACAGCACAGACCTAGTACTAATACATTAACCATGTGAGCATCCAATTACTGTCTGAGAAACTAGTTACCAGAAAGAAAACACTTATGTGATAAGACAATGGAAAGAAAAATAATTCACCTACTTAATCATCCATCACGTAATAACACCACGATGACTTGACAATAGATTAAATAGCTCTTACTCATTACAACATCATTCATGAAACAAGATAGGAAATAGTTCTTCTCCACGTCCAATCACATGCATTTGATGAAAATAACTTTGTCTTTGATCTAGAAGGATTTCTCAATTCAAAGGGAGCTTCAAAATAATTCTTAACAACCATAAAGAAAGATTTGTTGCAACAACCATCGACCTCTAAATAATTGGTTGATGTTCTTATTTATAACATAAAACTCAACTGAAAATAATGGCTAAGTGTAGTTTGAACAAAACAAAATTCACCACGTGGCGTCCTCTTCTAACAGTTTCTTTAACAGTCAACTTGAGATATCACTTGAAAGGGTAAATTTCCTCATACTCCAACCAACTGATAAAATTCTCCTTGCAAGTTTGGTCCCATGGAAATCTGTGTTCCTCCATCGGAGCCGCATAAATTCCTTTGATCTACACCGCATGCGCTCGGTACTTCACTAGACTGGTATTTAACTGCTGTAGAATAGTCTGATCTCTAATAGTATGTTCCATACATATTTTTACTTACCTTGGAATTGTGTTGGCCACCTTCGCCAGCTCTTCATCCCACAATAAATATTGCTTGGTATGTGATTCGACTATGTCGCACAAGTCGACGAAGTTGTCGGGGTTTCCGCACTCAGGGAGTCCGATATCATTCATCGCTTTGTTGATTTTTTCCCAATGTTTCTCACATTTGGCCCACTGCTCTTGAATTTATCGATGTGGTTCCTAAGACATCTTAGCCCAATACCCAGCTGATCGCTTCATGCGATCAAGACTGCTCTTTCCCAACATTCAGATTTCGTGTTCTTCTTTACTTCGGCCCTGTTGAACTGAACCAATGTATTCGAGTCTCTCCATGGCTTGTTGCGCCCTTTCATGCCACCACTCCATATCCTTGCATGTTGTGAGTGCCATGAGAGTGTCTTCCTGGAGCTCATCTATATTTTCAGTGAAAAGGTGCAGCCTCTCTGTTTTGAATTGGTTGTAACCTTCTTCGAACTCGCTTCTCAGGTATATTGTGGTCTGAGTGGCACCCTGATAGTATTCAAATAGGTGGCACAAGTGTTCTAGTTCCTTCAGGGTGGCGACCAAATCCTTTTAATCTCATTTGGATTTGGCCAGGGTGGCATCTGAGAGTGCCATCCCCAAGTTGAGGAGCTAAGATGTTCTAGCATTTTCTGTGTTTATCAAGTTTTCCTCTGTAGTGATGAGGATGGAGCGATCCAACGTGATCCTCCTTATCTTTGTAGTTCTATGGATGATGGCCTTCCTCTTTCAATCGTAAGAGATCACATAAATATCGGCTACCTCATCCACAGGTTTGGGAATCTACTGATCACCCCATGTGAGTGTATTTCCCAAAATTTTGGTGGTGTATACTTGTTCAAGGTCAGGTTCTTGAAATTTCATATTGTGCCCCGAAGGCCCAGCCTCCGCCTGTCACTTGTTGGGGATCTGAGTATCGAGTGGAATAAAGGGGTCGGGAAAATACTTGATACTTACTTGTTCATGGGTCGTTGAATCGTCATTTTCCTTTTGCAGGGATCCTTCCTTTGCTTCATCCACTTCTAACTTGTCCTTCAGATTGTCTACTTGGGTTTCCGTCGCATCGAGCCTCTTTGTGTTGGGAACATTTTTGGTCTCTATTTCCTTTCATGGGATCTCCTGGGTTTGGACCTCGAGAACAATAGAATAAGTCTTCTCAGGTCCCTTTTCGTCTTGGACACACACAGGGGTCCTGCGATATGCCTCTGACTTTCATCATCACTATATATATTTATAAATTTTCTCAAAGGATTAGGCACACTTGTTTCTACTGATACTCAACCTACCTGTGGTTGAGTCGTCACTCCTACCGAAGATCCAACCGATGGAATTGTGGATTCAGGGTTATCTGACTTGTTGATGTTAACAAGGTTCATGAGATCAGGGCTGCTTAACCTCGCCGGACTTTCCTCTGGTTTATCGGTCAGAGGCCTCATCCATATGACGAGGTCCAGGTTATCCTACATCTACTTTATCAACAACTGGGCATGTTGATACATGAGTCCCCCCAACCCCTTTACAACTTGAACCTTAGAGAAATTCCTATCTTGTACCAGGGTTACCTGGGGAATATCTGTTGTTTCAGTAGCTTCTTGAGGAGTTTCCACTGCTTCGAATGATTCAGGTGTTATCCTTTCTTCGCTGGCCTTGAGGATTTCTTGAACCGATTGTTCCAATACTGTTCCTTGCTCATCCCAACTCATGGCCTTAAATCTGGTTGCATTAGGGTCAACCATCCTAGCTACCACCTCATCCCATATTTGAGAATTTTCGGTGAAGATATCATCCTCAAACCTGTCATGGGAATATGGCCAACAAGATGATACCTATTGCACATGATTTTGGACTAGGCCCTTGGGTTCGTGCTTGTGAAAATGTCCAGTTTGGAATCAGAACTCCAATTGGCTTAACCCTTCTTGCTTGGTCTACACGGTGTCCTTTACCATGTAGAAACCAATATGGAACCCATAGGGTATGAAGGCCCACTTCTTATCCTTGACCAAAGTAGCATTATAACCTTGTAGGATGGTCTGATAACAGATTTCCCCTACCACTAGTCGATCGGGGACATATACAGGTAACAGATGGGGTGCTTCGGTGGCACTGAAAACCCTGATGCAAGTATCATGCTCATCCAGATACCAATGGCCAACTTTCGATACAACCTTTTTGGCTTCATATGATAGCCTTGGGCACTCTTTATTGAACAACAAGAAATAAATACATGCGATAAACTGATCGTAGATGAGAGAGTAGGATTTCTTGTACCTGTTCTCCCACAAGATTCTGAAATACGCATGGACTGGGAGCTCTGATGTGTGCCATATCAAGTTCATTCCAACGAAGGCATTTATGGAATGAATGATGTCCAGTAGATAGGAAGCCATATAGAAGGACGAGTTTTCTCTCTCTTTCGGTATTGGAGCCTATCGTATGCAAGTGCTTAGCTGTTTGGAGATGATGGCACCCTAGTTAAAACTTATTCCGTAAATGGCCACCATATAAGCTAGAGGCATCCAAGCCTCTAAAAACCAGGATTAGTCTTTCTCCCCATGAAATCGGAAGAGGAGAGCCATTAGGTAGATGTACGGATCCCTCAAGTTAGAAGTCGGGTACTAGCCAGAGGTCTGATTCGTAAAATTTTTGTCCTCTCTCCACCATGAAGCCATCACCTTGTTGGTGTCATTTTTCTCATAGAATCTTACAACAAAATCAGTGTTTATCCGTTCTTCTGTCTCTCTGAGCTTGTAGTAATTATGCACTTCCACTGAGAGGAAAACCCTGACACACCCATCATTGTTGTCATTAATCAAACATATTTGTGTGTTAGTGTGATCAATAATCCATTTTAGGAGTTCAATGTAGGGGAATACCAGATTCCTTCTCGCCACCATGTGCAGATACACATTTTAGAAATTTAGGAGTTCAACGTTGAGTCTTCTCGTATCGGGATCGTTGTGCAGGGTATATTCAGGGAGTTCCTCCCACCTAATATTCTTGAAATTTTCTTCCCAACATGAGAATATTGTCTTGGTCCCAATGTTTTCCTCTGTGTCTCCAAAGGTCGGGGGTTGAGCGAAAGATTTCTTGGTGGCAGTTTTGATGATGGGCACTGGTTTTGGAGAGAATTCCAATTGTCTTGCCACCGCTGGGGAGGAACCTTCTCCCACCTCTATTTCTTGTAGATTTGGTGCTCTTGGAGATTTCCTGGTTGTAGGTTTATTTGGGGGCATCATTCCTGCAACTGAAAATGATCTTTAGGCAAGTGTACATAGTGACATTGGGTAAAACGTATGAAATGAAGCATAAAACATCCATAGAATGGTACATACATGTAACACTTGCTAAGATATTGTTTTTATACTCACTGAACCTTGGAAGCTATCCCCAGACTGCTCGTCTCGCTCCTCTGGATGATCTAGATTCCTTCACGCACGGAATAACCTTGTTTTCAACGAATTAAAATAATATAATGAGAGATATCCTACCAGTCGTATCAACCGATTAATACGAGTAATGGATGAAATTCAAAACAATCTACCGCCGAATCTCTGCAAATAAATTCTACGTGGGTTGACATTGGAGGCGCGGGGGGGAGGGGATGCACTATATCGGCAAGTTCAAATAGTCCTTTTTATTAGTGCATGAATTAGAAACTAATGCAAGATTCTAGAATTAATTAACCTTTAAATGCGTCGTATCTAGCGTATCTCAGAGCTAAAACACCCCATCGCGTCATCTTCTTAGTGGGAGATTGAGAATTGGAAATATCCTTATGAATGTTTCCATCGGTATCCTCCTGAGAAAAATTTCAATGCCAATTGATTTCATCATACGGTATCTACATGGCACCACTGACTCGGGATATAGGGTAATAATGATCGTGAACTTAGCTTACGGGTAACGATCAGACTCGGGACTTTGTTTAAATTGAATGCACTAAAATGAGCATAACATTGTGACTGTCGATGTCGGGTGAGTATTAGGGATCGGCCTTCAGAAACAAAACTAACGCGTATTTTCTTCATGGGTTATGGTCTTTCGAATCTCCCGATACCGAAAATGTTTCGGAAGTCGGCGATCGACAATTATAATTTCATTTTTTTCAGTGCTTATTATTTTAACCTTTCACTGATACCGACGATATCGGCCATCAGAAATATTCTCGGTGATGTTTATCGCAAAATAAATCTCACATCTGCCAACGCTGACGAAGATCAGGACTCAACAACTTTGGTTCTCTCTAGCGTTTTCTTTCACGCTTAATCCTTTCTGATGTCAAATTCCTTAAGCGCGTCTGGGAAAGCTTTGACTGTCAATTCTCTAATTTAGATATTAGTCTTTTAAGTTAATGGTTTTCGCATGTCCAAGAAAGATTTTTTAAAGACTTAATGAGAATAAAAAATGATAAGAAAATGACGCATTTTTCATATTAGACAATGCCAAAAGATCAAGTGGTACCCAAAAAGTGAAATTTGACGTAGAATTTTTAGGGTGTGTTGCCCATACTATAAGAATGACTCTCGTTGGATGAAACACCAGAGGACAGATGAAGTTATTCCATGGGAAAAGCATTTGTAGGAACTGACATAGCAGAAGAAAAATAGGTGGATGGAGTGTAATAAGTAGAATGACTGCCCATTTGGGCACTTGCTCCTGAAAAAGTGGATTCTTAGGAAGGAAGATTCCAACCTCCTACTGGAAGAGTTATTTGAGGGATATGACTCCCACCAAACAAAGAGGGGGAATAAGGAGGCATCTGACCCCATACCCAAAACTTGGATTCGCATAAGGAGGTGAGACATAGGATGGCAAGTGCAGAGACATGTTTGGCATACCATTAGAAAAATGATTAGATACCCAAGGCATCGACTAAGTATTACAATTCTACATACCATTATGAAACACATGCGGATTCATCCCCATGAAATGAGTGAACATCACGGGGGGAGTAGCGATAAAGGAGGGAGTCATAGGAACTCCACTATTCATGATAATTAAAACTCAGTAGAAAATCCTAAGGCCAACTAGTGATCAAAGAGCACACCAAAAATAATCAAACAACCAATATGCACACAAACGGGATAAAGTGGTTGAAAGGGGCCTCCCTCCATAAAGAAGGTATGTCTCGCCCAAGAGGGGCATGAGACTCCTTGCTAAATATCAGAGGTAACATAATCATTTATAAGGGCCTTCATGGGATTAACAACTAGTCAGTCAGATCCCCCTAGAGAGGTAATCCTCCATAAAGGTTGTGTGTTGTCTGACCCTTATTTGACCCAGGGTACTCGCAGAATAACCCCTGCAAGTAACCTATGTGGCACCTAAGTCAAGCAACTAAGAAACCACTATATAACCGATGCATAGGTGAGCAGTCGTAAGTCAAGTCCACCGTATGGGCAGGGTAGCAAAGCCCGAAACCTTGAAAGTACCATCTCTCATGGAGGTAAGGGCACTAGAAAGATCCCCATATACGAATAAATCCCCAGAAATATCTCTGATGCTAAGAAGGTATCAGGGGGATATCCCTTCAACTGACCTTGCACAATCTCGTGATTAACTCCAGTGTAAGCGGAGCCTCCCGATATTACCGATTATACAATGGATTTTTCCACTCCCTTAGTCAGACACATATGTTGATTTAATAGCCTTGGATAAGTTTACTCACAAAATCCTATTCCAAGGCACTAAATCCTAATCTAGTTTGTGTAGCCTAGAAAACAAAATCATTACTAATCAGATTTAAATTATAGTGTTAATTTTAATGTCCGTGCTTACTAAAAAAAGTGCGGTGATGAAACTCATCATGTTATGACTCAACAAGTAAAGTAAATATGAATACAATGCAAAGTCCTAACTTCAATTTTCAATGAATGATATGCTTCTTAAAACAATGCAATTTTCAATTTCAATTATGCAATTCTAAATAAAAATGCAATCTTTCTTTACATGCACTAAGATGAATGACAAAGACTCAAAAGATAAAAATACCAATGAATGCAAAATGACTAATATTTTTGTATTTTCAATATAAGAAAAATGAAAATGCATGGACTGAACAACAACTTGATCTATAAAGACTCTACTGCGTATAGAAAGAGACAACTCAAGTAGAATACAAAGGAGAAAAACACCTAGCCCAATGTATAAGGAAAATCAAAATGAAAATATGATGAGAAAGACTCCGCCCAAAAATTCAACCAAAGACAGGTTTCCTATCATCCCATAGACACTTAACAATCACTATAGAGACCCAAGAAGAATCAACAATCACCAAAACCTACCCAACAACCACCAAACCCAGAAAACAAGCAAAAGAGGTTGATGTACATGTTTGTTCAAGGAAACATCGTGTATGTACGTAGCTTGCAGAAGGACATCATGCGTATATACACGATTGTCAAGAAAAAACCCATGTATATGTTTCAAAAACACGGCTTGGCAAAGGAGAAGGCTGAAAGACTTAGACCTAGAGTGAACAAAGGTTTTCAAACAATGATATGACAAGAAACACAATATGGATGAGAGATATAAGGAGAAAAACACTCCAAACCCCAAGAAAGAATATTTAATCCCCAGTATGGTTGCCAATTCTGTTATGAGGAAAATCTCTCTATGGCTAGGGGAAAACGACAACAGACGAAAATGACTGCAGAAATCAACTCTATTCCCAAGTATGCTATATAAATGAATATGCTAGAAAGACAATATAAAAGGCCTACCTCGTCCAGACGTTCGATGAAGTCCATCGTTGAGAACTTGACCCAAAGCAATATACCTGCAATTAGTCCTCAACAACCAAGCAAAGCAAGCATATGGTGATAACATATGATGTTATCACATTCAATATCATAATACATTAACATACATAACAAATACGCCCATGGAATAATAATTCAAATATTTTCAAGATGTCAATTGGACGGGAAAAGAGTATTTCTATTAATATATGATCAACATAAGTGAAAAATTTACAGACTTCTGTGTCAGCACGGTTCACAACCGAGAAACTAAGTTCCTTCCAACTGGGCCTCCACCACTTCAATACTCCACCAAAGGCAAGCTCATAAAAGAGAGAAAATGAAGTTCTCAATCAATAAGGGAAGACTTGGGGGTTGAACACCATGTTCTGACTTAAAGGACAAAGGGATGCAAAATCAATGTGAAGTGAATAA
>JZKD02S2371899.1:806887-843437 GCA_000966675.3 Picea glauca
TTCTTTTTAATCCTTTTTAATCACAATATAGATTTATGATTGGTTTATCAATATCATTCAACAAGTGAAAAATAAATAAACCATGAATAATGAGAAATCATACACACATAGAGTACACCAGTATTTTTAAGTGGAAATCCAATGCGGGAGAAAACCACGGAACATTTTTTCTTATATGTCTTTAAGAAGTACATTCATTGGAAGCACCAACTTCTTTTGTTTTTCAACTGCAACTGGAAAGAGGCTCTAACTCCGAAGATTCTCAGGCTACAACCTGAGGGAAGCTACAACTCCCTAATTCTTTGGATAAAACCAGAAGGAGCTTACAACCCCCTATGTTCTCCACCTACAACTAGAAGGTGGAAACAACCACCTGTCCTTTCCCCATCTAACTGCCCTGAAGTATAAATTCCAAATGTAGACAACCTATCACTATCATTGAATCAACATTGTCACTGTAATAAATGTCACTGAAATCATGTCCCAACTTGTACCAATATTCTTCAAAACTTTATTGTAGATCCATGACCTGTCTATTATGCAACACACATATGTTTGCACCTTTCCCTACTGGAACTCGTGGATTTCTGCACCTCTATTTATTGCAACTTTCGGACTAGCACAACACTCTACTAGTACAATAACACTCTCTCTATCACTTTGCCTATGTCATTGTCTCAATCTCAATCACCATATGATCTCTCTATATCTTCTCACAAACTGGTTGATCTAATGAAAAGAATACTCATCCAATATCCATGTAGATCTAACACAACCATGTACTAGGTTCATACATATGTCTCACTAATTTTGTGTGATATGAGAAACCCTTACATTAACCATACATCAAAACATCACTTGTATACAAAACCATCATGTACTGATATGTTAAGCCCTAATTCATAGCACATTACCCCTTAATTGGGGAATATTACATTAGTATTTTTATTTTATTTATGTCAGCTTGGGTCCATTAGTTGTAATTGTACCTCCTAGTCTCTTATATATACCAAGGAGACCTTTTCCTTTGGAATCATCTTGTAATTGTGAATTCATATGATGTATAAGGAGGTTTACCCCTCGAAGAGGATTATTATTTGAATTTATCTCTTTTTAAATGCGCTAAGTACTTATTCTAAGGTTTTTATTCTATTTTAATATTTGGTTCTTAACATTTGGTATCAGAGCTAGACAATCCTCGTGACTGGCTTCTTCAAAACAAGTCTCCTTGGAATTTTTGCTATAATGTTTTCTATGGAAGTTTTACAGATTTGGAATTTATATGGTGTAAAGGAGACATATAGAGATAACTAGGGTCCAAATTCAATATCTTGTTTCATTATATTTTTGGAGATACATTATGTTCAAGTTAGGGTTTTTTACTAGTCCTGAAACTAGTCTGAAACAAGTCTTCTTGGAATTTTTGCTCCCACTATTTTTCTTCTTAGTTTTAGGTTCTGAAATTTTTATAGTATGAAAGAGGAGTAGTGAAGTATATTTTGTACAAATTTATTCTCTCGATTCATTTTATTATGAAATTTATTCCTTGAGGAAATTAGGGTTTTTGGCTGGTCTAGATTTCACTCTAAAACATGTGTTCTTGGGAAAATTGTTATATATAAAGATAAAAACCTCCAAATTGAGTGAGACCTATTCCATTGGTTAGGGTATGGACCCAAGTTGTACTGGTACTAATTTCAAGTTATGAAGTGAAGACAATGACACATGGAAGTCCGTACAAGTTTTCTCTCTTGAAAGGGAAAAACTCAACATATCTTGGGAAAGTTATCATAAAATTATATTGGAGAATCCAATATTGGTCGAACCCATGGGGTTGGAAAGAAAACACATCAAGAGACCTCAGTTAGAAATTGTAGAATCATAAGGTATGAAATTGCAGAGCTACAACAAAAGAAAGGTCAACTAGCAGAACAGTCTCCAAATCAAGGTTTTAAAAGGTGCATTTTTTATTTTTGGAAATTTGCATATCTTTTGACTAGAAGATCCAATTGGGGTGATTCAAAAAGTGGGATAAAAGGAGTATCACATAAATTTGGGAGAATCTTAGGGATTTTTAGTTACATATGTATTCTGATGTCTTTAAACATAGGAGTTGTCATTACTTGTTAGTGTTACAACGTAGGGACTATGTGGTTCTTCCACATAACTAAAGTATATCGGAAGGCCCCTTCTAAACGGTTGTGCATTAGAAAAAAATAATATGGATTTGAGCTCCCACGTACCTAGAATATATTTGGTGACTTCCTAGAATCCTGAGACCAACTGATCCAAATTTTAAAGGGGTATATGGTCTAAATTCAGATACAAAAGTGATAAAGATATAAAGCTAATAGATTGTCAATGTGGATCAAGGAGATTCCCACCTCCTCATTAATTAATTGGGATAACATGTTGCCCATAAGGGTCAAAGAGGAGACTCACCTCTAAAAATCATTACTAGTAAATCAGTCAGAGCTAATTAATCTCAAAATGAACAATAGAAAATATGAGAGAATCCAAAATGAGTAACTTGATATTATGAGAAGGCTTGCTAGGCCTTTATATAGCATTACAAAATGGTCCATTGGACAAATTCAAAAAGAGATCATTAAATGAGTCTCTATTATTAGTATAATAGATCTAACTATCCAACTAACTAAGTAGTGGAAAATAAAACCCAATCCAATAATGGAAAGAGCTCATTAAATGATGCTAATTTGGATCACCAACTGAGTAAACCATTTGGTCGTCTTGTTTCTATAGGACACCAAGAACAACACTTAGGGATATCACTCTCTAGTACCTAGGTAGTCAAATAGTATGGCTAAGGGCATGGTCAAGACTCCTTAGCTAGTTTCATGAGATATTGGGCCGAGTACTATTGTTGGACCCTACACATATATCAAAGAGATATATGTTGGAAATATAGCTGAGCGGGGGGGGGGTCAATCAGTTATAATATAAGCTTAATTTTTTTTTCTTTTCTGAATATTTCTAAATTATTATTTAATGTGTTACTGATAACTTAACATGCATACATAAACAATATTTTGTTAGAAAAATAGGACCGTGAAGTAATAAAATAAAACAAATGCGGAAACAAAACATAGAAGATAAACAATACAATAGAGACACGGATTTACGTGGTTCACCCAGTGGAGGATATGTCCACTAGAGAAATTTCCAAGTCCTTCCTTTATTATTATCCAACAAATGAAGGGATACAACCTACAAAAAACCAGCTATAACTTCCTCTTCTTTCTCTCATAATCTCCTATCTCATAATACAATATTCACAATCATGCATAGCCGCAAAATATTTCCCTCATAACAGAGGGTTTCCTTCTTGGGAAAAAAACCCTAACATAATTTCTACCGTTAGATCTACGACCTTATAATGAACGGTCCATATTTACAATGAAATTACAATATACATTTACAAGGCAATTTTTCCTTCGGGGGCCCGCTTGCCCCTGGACCCCACAGAGGGGGTAACCCCCCTTTACAGTCCCTCGCGTGGAATAGTGTACATACTTCTGGGGTGTAAATACTTCATGGGGTATTAACATGGCTGAAAACAAAATACCTCTGAATCAGGAAGATAATCAGGCTCCACAACTAACATATTTGATCCATCACACAAAATACACAGAGACATAGATTTCTCATGAGGAAACCCATAAAGGTAGAAAACATCTTCTTCTTAGGATGTCAATCAAGCTCCAACTTTCATGTACATCACAGTCTTTGAGATCCAACTCAAATATTAGGCTACAAACTTTGATAGCAAGCTACAACTTGTAGAGAGCACCAACTCTCAAATTTGTCTAGCATCAACTCCCAGGTTTCTCTAGCACCCACTAGACGAAAGCACCAACTCCCATAATATATTCTAGAAACAACTAGAATTTAGAGGAATCCAATCACCCTTAGCACCACCCTACCACCCTGATTGAATCTTACAAAACTTTAATTACTTTCTTTGTCTCTTCCAGCTTCTATTCTCTGTTCCACTTCTATCCTGTATTCATTCCCTGTTGCGCACTTGGATCACCTGTTCAACTTCTCTTTCTTCTTTTTATACTCTGTGTTGCCTCTGCATCCTATACATTTCATCTTTGATCTCCTCTTTAGGTACTTCTCTTCTTCTCTACCTACCCACATGCATCACTATCGAAGTAACACACATTGTTCTTTGTTCTGCATTTCATTCTCACATCGAGTACTCTGTCTGATCATCATAGAAACTCTTCGTCTTCTTTGGTGGTTATGATGTATCCATTCATCATCAGTGGTAGTTATCCAAAGATTCTTTGTCTTATTTGGCTGTCGAAACTCTTCATCTTCTCTTTCAGTTACACCCAGTCAATTATGGCTTCTATGGCTTCTAATTCCCTACCTTCATGTGACCACCGATGGTGACCAAATGATTATTCAAAAGGCACTTCACATTCTTGGTCTAGCGAGTGCTAGCTCCTGTTATTTCAATATGACCTTGGGTGATGAAATTCACATGACGATGAGCTTGCGGGTGTGAGTTCTCTTCTCGTTATCCCCCTGTCGCATGTGACCTTGGGCTACGTCTTTGCATAAGCAAACGATTGCGGGTGCATCCAACAGTGGTTTTGGAATTAACCTATTTTCTCCCCGCAATCTACCTCCAGCTACCACATACCCTTTCTCCAATACCATGGTTTTGATTGCGGCCTATCCTTAGAAAATTAACTTGCGAGCAACTTTCGATCCTGCAATCATGCGTGATTGTCGATCTCTCGGTCTCTGACAGATTCCCTCGATCAATGGAACATATATCTAGTATTTTCCTTCCTTATTTCCTCCATCCACGCGTAATCCTTAATCTCAAAAACCAAGTGATAGGTGGCCCTTCAAACCAAGGGACGAGATCGATTTATCCTTTCGGGCTTTGGGAGTCTCAATTCTCAAGATTCTCTTGCTCCCAGAGAATTTCACTCGAATTCCACGATCCAACGATGCGTGTCCATTTTGGATCAATGGTCACAATCTATTCAGGTATTTGAGGTTCAGAAATATCAACTTTCAGATCTTTCAACCTTCCTTTTCTTTTTAATGGAGCTGACAATCCATTGATGCATGTCCCCTTTTAGATCGATGGTCAAGATGTCCTTTGGGTCTCCAGACTTCGAAGATTTCAAGTCTCAATTTTGCATTTCTTTTGACTGGTTATATTCCAAAATGAAATATCTATTGACATCTGTCCTCCTTGAATCAATGGTCACAACCCCTTCAGGTATTTGCGGCTCGACAATCTCAACTTTCCAACCTTTCCTCCTTCCTTTTATTTTATCCGGAGTTAACGATCGACTAAAGCGTATCTCTGAGAATCAGACGGTTGATATTGACTTTGGGTTTTCGGGGTCCAGGAATCTCAACTCTTAATTTTCTTTGATATCTTTTTCTTGAGTGTCTTTCCCCAAACTGCACAGATTTATGCCATGTGTCCTCTTGGAAATTGACGGTTTGGATCTTCTTCGGGTATTCAGTGTTCGGGACTTCGGGAATTTAGGCTAATCGCTTGTGGAAAAACTCCCAGAGTGACGTCACTTACTTATGTCACTTGATGACATGTCATGAGCCTAGTAATTGCAATGTGTTACTTGGATTTGTGATTTGCACATACCTGAAATGTCGAATCAACTTGACACTTGTCATCGTGTGATTGCACCACATGTACTTGCTGACGTAGGCTTGCTGACATGGATCATCATTCAATTTAGGACTTCGACCTTTGGGACTTCGACTATTTCGACTTTTCAAGTCACCAATTCTTCTGAAGTTAGAATTCCCAAACAGTAACCTCCTCATTAGACCTGAACTAAATGTTGTTCGTTGATCATGTTCTTATATTAACAACTTGATCTTTCTGGAATGCTTATTTTATATATTATCCTGTCTTTCCACTTTAAAATGATCTGACAACTGACGTTTACTCCGGCTCTCCAGCTCTCTAGACTTCAGGAATTTTAGATCTCAAACTGAAAATTCTCGTAGTGATTTGCTCCGAATTTGTGGAGCGTGTGCCACCTATCAATCTTGACGATGGATGGTCCCTGCTTACTTAGGGTCTTCGAAACTTTGACAATACCTCTCTCCTATGCTCATCCAAAGGCTTACATGCATTTTTGAATCCAAATATTGTTGATCCTCGGTGCTCAGATCCAACAGATCAGATCTGTACTGCTCCTCTGTGCTTCCTCTGGTCACTGAATGTTGATCTAACGATCATCGGGTATTCAGGATTAGTGATCCAATGGCCACTTCCATTCTTCCTCCTGAGATTTCTTATCTCTTTGACTTAGAAGGTTTTCTCGACCTTTTCTCCTCCTACGAGTTCGTCTCTTGGATCTCGTCTGCACTTCTGGGACCTGCTATCTCTTCTAAGATTTCTCATATTCTGAACTCTCGAGGTTTGGTTCATTGTTGTTCTTGCCATCAATGACAAGAAAATTCTTCCTATAAACATGCCAACAATATCCCCCTTTGGCATTGAGGGAAACCTTGAAAGGCTACACTATTCTTCTTAGACCTCCAATTGTAGCATATAGACAACACCTTTTTCTCCCCCTTTGACATCAATGTAAAAGAGAATAGAGAGTGACTTTGTACTCCCCCTAATAATATATACTAAGAGCACTCTCCCCGTGATCAAATAAACTATTTAACTTGGTAACAGGGTCACGCCCAACTTCTGGCGTAGATACTCAAACTGAGCCTTTGCAAGCAATTTAGTGAAGATATCAACAATCTGATCTTGGGATGGAATATAATGCAAAGAAAAAACAATGTTGGTTCCTTGTTCCCTCAAGAAGTGATACTTGATGGGTATATGCTTGGTCTTGGAGTGAAATATAGAATTATTTGACACACTAATGGCACTAGTATTATCACAATGAATTGGGATCAGTGCACTATACGTTACCTCCAAGTCTGCAAGTGTCTGAATCATCCATAATATTTGAGTACAACAGATGGCAGTTGCAATGTATTCAACTTCTGTAGTTGATAAGGAAATGGAACCTTGGTTCTTGCTCAACCATGCTACAAGAGAATCTCCTAATAAGAATGCACCACCACTTGTGCTTTTCCTTTCATCCACGCAGTTAGCCCAATCAACATTTGAATAGACTGATAGTTGAAAATTTTGATTCCTATGATACCATAGGCCATAGTTCATTGTTCCTTTCAAGTATTCAAATATTCATAGGTGTAGCCTGATACCTTCCTACCATTCCAAAAGCATGCATTATGTCTGGATGGGATGTTGTGATGTACAAGAGGCTATCTATCATAGACCTATAGGAACTCCAATCAACATCAGGTGAGTCATCATCCTTTCTTAACTTGCATCCAATGACCATAGGTGTGCTCATAGGTGTAGAATCTTCCATTTGAAACCTTTTCAACATTTCTCTTACATATTTCTCCTAAGAAAGAAACAATCATTCAGACCTCTGAGTAATTTGCAGACCAAGAAAAAATGACAGTTCCCCTATCATGGAAATTTCAAATTCATACTACATGGAAGAGGCAAACCATTGTACTGATGTAGCATTATTGCTTCTGAAGATGATGTCATCTACATAGACCAACACAATGGGAAAATCATTACCCTCTGTTTTGATATATAGATTGTTGTCAAATGTTCCTCTCTTGAACCCTTTGTCTTGAAGATACTTATCCAGTCTATAATACCAGGTATGAGGATCTTGTTTCAACCCATATAAGGCTTTCTTCATCTTGCAGACAAAGTCAGGGTTATCTGACAGTTGGAAACCCTATGGTTTTTCCATATAGACTTTTTCTTTTAGATATCCATTTAGAAAAGATGACTTGACATCCATTTGACAGACTTGAAACTGTTTTTGACAAGCATATGCAAGAAACATTCTAATAGCTTCTAATCTTGCTACGGGCACAAACATTTCATCAAAGTCCAGTCCTTCTATTTGAGAATATCCTTTGCATACCAATCTAGCCTTATTTCTTACAATATTTCCTTTCTCATTCATCTTATTTTGTATACCTATTTGGATCCTATTACATATTTATTTGCTAGCCTAGGAACGAGTTCCCAAGTGTCATTATTTTCAATATGGTCTAGTTCCTCATTCATTGATTTTAACCAATTTACATCTTCACTCGCTTCATTGAAGTTCTTGGGTTCCACCATGGATATGAAGGCTATATGTGATTGCCGGTGTCTTTGATTATCCTCCTCTTGGTTTTTACACCTTTGTCTTTCTCACCAATTATTTGACTTTCAGGATGATTCTTTTGAGTAATTCTGGAGGAAGGATTTGATGCAAATTGTTGTCCTGACTCTTCTTGTCTGGGTGTCTCTTATCCACCTGATTCATCATCTTCTTGTGACTCTAGGATTTTTTGTTCTTCATTTTCATTATTCTCATCATCTTTTTCATTCGGCTTAGTGCTTATGCTCTGTTGATCTTTTATATGAGCTTCTTCATCAATTCGAACATCAATACAATCTACTAATTTATGCATTCTTTTGTTAAAGCATCTGTAACATTTACTGTTTGTTGCATGCCCTAAGAATATACCTTGATCATATATACTATCAAATTTTCCTAGATGATCATCATTATTTTTGATGTAGCATTTACTTCCAAATACTTTGAAGTTCTTGATGGATGTAGTTTGACCAAACCACAACTCATGTGGAGTTTTATCACTGTTCAGCCTTAGATGTGCTTTGTTCAAAATATGAACAGCTGTATGAACAACTTCCACCCAAAAGTTTTGTGAAATTTCCCTTTCATTCATAATGGCCCTTGCCATCTGCTGAATTGATATATTTTGGTGTTCTACAAATCCATTTTGCTGAGGAGTACCTGGAATAGTATATTCTCTTTTAATTCCACGTCTATCACAAAATTCTTTGAAATGTATTGACATAAATTATCCTCCTCTATCTGAGAGAATTGACTTTAAATTTCTTCCTATCTCATTCTCGACTAATGCCTTAGACATTTTGAAATTCTCAAATGCATCATATTTTTCTCTCAGAAAGGCAACCCACATACGTCTGGAGAAGTCATCAATGACCAACATAAAGTAACGTTCTCCTCCAGTTCCTTCTTTTCACGATGGTCTGCACATATCCATATGAACAAGTTGAAGTGGTTTCTCTGAGGATGTGAAACTCTTCGATTTGAATTGGGAACAAGTCAACTTCCCCATTTGGCAAGACTCACATACAAAGTTATTAGGCTTAGATATTTTTGGAAGGTCTTTCACAACACCTTCATTATTTAGTTTGAAAATATGATCAAAATTAAGGTGTCCAAGCCTTCTGTGCCACAACCAACTTTCATCAAATTTTATTAAATGACATTTCTCCTTATATTCCTTCGAAACATATACATTGTTTTTTATTCTAACCCCTTTTGCAAGCAACTCTCATGTGTTTCCTATCTTTATTTTACAATTCTTGGCAATGAAAGTGACTTCACATCCTCTATCACATATCTGACTGACACTGAGAAGATTATGATTTAAACCATCAACAAATAATACATCTCGAGCTTTGCTTCTTCCATTACCTAAGCTTACTAGACCTTTACCTCTGATCTTTCCTGGAGCATCATTTCCAAAGGTCACACTTCCTAATTTATTTTCCTTGAGTGATATGAACTTACTTTTTTCACCTGTCATATGACTGGAGCATCCACTGTCAATATACCAGTAGTCTTTTTGTCTTTGAGATGACAACACCAATCCACACTTGTTATTTTTATTTTTCTTCCAAACCTTGACATTTTCGGCTCTGTGATTTGAATCTGGCTTATAGTTCTTTAAGCGATAGTCTGCAGCTTTATGTCCATAATTATGGAAGATGTAACATTTGGGTTCCTTGAAAAAAGGATCATAACGATTGTTATGCTTAGTTTGCATCTTTTTCCCAGCCATCACATGATTTGCAGTCTATGGTTGTTTGTAACTTGGTTGTCTTATTCTTTGTTGAGACAGGTATTTATTCCTTGGTTGTCTTGATTGCTCATGTCTAAATCTTAGAGAACAATTTACATCTTTGTGGCCAAATTTAGAGCAGCAAAAACAATATCCATAGAAAAAATCTTTGTACCTAGAAAATGGTTGTCTTCTTTGAGCAGGTTGATTTCTTCCATGCTGATGATTTTCTTGAGTAGAGAGTGTATAATTTATTTGTTCTTCAGATTCAGCCCTGGTAGATTTTCCTTCACTCCTCCTTGGCGACGGATTCTCTTCCTTTGTTTCTACAGGTTTTTTGCTGTCAGTAGTTGTAGATTTGACAAACTTGATGGATTCTTTGTTGCTTGGCTGACCACTACTTGATCCCTCTTCATATCCCAAACCAGTTTTCAACTTTGAATTCCTTTTTTGATTCAGAATGGAGGCTAATCCTTCCAAAGGGTTTAATACTTGTCATATTATGATGATATAAGGCCTGCAATTTCTCTAGATCTTTTCTGATGGTCACTACTTCAACTTCCAATTTTTCACCTTTTGTTTCGGCTTCCTTCAATTGTTGTTTGAGGATGGCTTCAATATTATTAGCTTCTTCTAAATTAAAATTCAACATATTAATTTCTTCAGATGGTTCCTTGCATGTTTTCTCATACCTGAGAAATAATTGTTTTTGTTTTAGTTTCTTTTCTCTAAGTCTATCAATCTCTTCCATGGAATTGACAAGTTCTCCTTCAATATCTATTTCTGCTTCATAGTCAACGAAATCACTTCCTGTATATTCAGTGTTTATATATTCTAAATCTATTAGCATGATATCATTTATTTTATCTTCAATAGAAGATTCATTGCTTTCATCATCTAAGGGATCATCATCATTGTTTACACAAAGGCTTTTCTTTTTAAAATTATTCTCTTTATAAAACTTTTTGTGTTCATGCTTCTCTTCATCGTCATATTTATGATCCTTTCTTTTGTGAGGACACTAAGATGAAAAATGACCTATCTTACCACAGTTGAAACATTTGAAGGGAAGTTTACCTTTGTATTTTCCTGATCCTTTCTTCAGTCTTCTCACAAAATTTTCTTCAATCTCATCTATATCAGATTCTGTGTTTTTCTCTACTTTAAAATATGCCTCTCTTGTAGTGGATTTACCTTTGGTGATTCTCATTTCATAAGAAGTTAGGGTTCCAAAAAGTTCATCTAGTGTCAATGTTTTGAGATCAACTATTTACTCTATAGCATAGACCTTTGAGTTAAATCTATTAGGAAGAGATCTTAAAATTTTCTGGATTAGAAAAGAATCATCTATCATTTCACCTAGGCCTTTCATAGTGTTGACAAGTTATTTTATACGTAAGAAGTACTTACTGATAGTTTCAACTTCATCCATATTTAACTGCTCAAACTTCAGTCCGTGAGTCTGAAGTTTTGCGTCTTTCACTTTTTCATCACCTTCATAACTACTTATCAGCTTGTCCCACATAACTTTTGTTGAATCATAGTGCATGAATTTGACAAACTATGCTTCTGCAAGCCCACTTAGAATAACATTCATAGCTTTAGCTTTGAAGCTGAATTCTAGCTTGTCATCCTTATTAGCTAGTACAACTGGCTTTACATAACTAGTCTCTACCACATCCCAGACACATGCACCTAAATCCATTATGTAGGTTCTCATCCTAACTTTCTAGAAGAAAAAATTTGTTCCATTGAATAGTGGGGCCTTATTGGTTTAAGTTCCTTCATGACTTTTCATGTTTAAGCTTACTGATCTACCTTTAAATAAAAGGAACTTTCTCTGATACCAATTGTTGGAAATATAACTGAGAGAGGGGGGGGTGAATCAGTTATAATATAAGCTTAAAACTTTTAGTTCTTTTCTAAATCTTTCTAAATTATTATTTAATGTGTTACTGATAACTTAACATGCATAGATAAATAGTATTTGATCCATCACACAGAATACACAGAGACACAGATTTCTCATGAGGAAACCCATAAAGGGAGAAAATCTCTTCTTCTTAGGATGTCAATCAAGATCCAACTTTCATGTACATCACATTCTTTGAGATCCAACTCAAATATGAGGCTACAACCTCTAATAGCAAGCTACAAATTGTAGAGAGAACCAAATATCAGATTTCTCTAGCACCAACTAGATGGAAGCACAAACTCTGAGGTTTCTCTAACACCCACTAGAAGGAAGCACCAACTCCTAGAATATCTTCTAGCACCAACTAGAATTTAGAGGACTGCAATCTTCCCAAGCACCACCCTACCACCTTCATTGAATCTTACAAAACTTTACTTACTTTCTTTGTCTCTTCCAGCTTCTATTCTCTGTTCCGATTCTATCCTCTATTCATTCTCTTGCTATGCACTTTGATCACTTGTTAAACTTATCTTTCTTCTTTTTATAATTTTTGTTGCCTCTACATCCCATACAATCCATCTATGATCTCCTCTTCAGGTACTTCTCTTCCTCTCTACCTACCCACATGCATCACTACCGAAGTAACACACATTGTTCTCTATTTATCATTTCATTCTCACGTCGATTACTCTGCCCGATCATCATAGCAACTCTTCGTCTTTTCTGGAGGTTATGTTGTATCCGCTCATCATCATTGGTAGTTATCCAAAGATTCTTTGTCTTATATAGCTGTCGAAACTCTTCGTCTTCTCTGTCAGTTATAGCCATTCAATTATGGCTTCTATGGCTTCTAAGCCCCTACCTTCACATGACCACTAACGGTGACTAAACACTTATTCAAAAGGTGCTTTGTGTTCTTGGTCTAGAGAGAACTAGCTCCCTTTATTTCAATATGACCTTGGACAATGAAATTCACATGACCATGACATTATGAGCGCGAGTTCTCTTCTCATTAGCCCCCTGTCGCATGTGACCTGGGGATACGTCTTTGCATAAGCGAACAATTGTGTGCATGTCCAATAATGGTTTTTGGATTAACCACTTTTTTCCCCACAATCTACCTCCAAATTCTACGTACCCTTTCTCCTATACCGTGGTTTAAATTGCGGCCTGCCCTCAGAAAATTATCTTGCGAGCAACTTTTGATCCCGCAATCATACATGATTGTAGATCTCTCTGTATCTGACAAATTCCCTCGATCAATGACTCATATCGCTTGTCTTTTCATTCCTTTTTTCCTCCATCCACGCGCGATCCTTAGTCTCAACAACCAAGTGACATGTGGCCCTTCAAACCAACAGACAAGATTGATTTCACCTTTCGAGATTCAAGAGTCTCTATTCTCAAGCTCCTCTTTCTCCCAGAGAATTTCACCTGAAGTCCATGATCCAACGACACGTGTCCCTTTTGGATCGATGGTCACAATCCCTTTGGGTATTTGGGGTTCATAAATATAAAGTTTCCGACCTTTCAACCTTCCTTTGATTTTTAATGGAGATGAAAATCCACTGATGCGTGTCCCCTTTTGGATCGACGGTCGAGATCTCCTTCAAGTCTCCGGACTTTGGATATTTCAAGTCTCAACTTCTCCTTTCTTATGACTGGTTATCTTCCAAAATTGAAGATCTGCTGACATCTATCCTCCTTGAATCACGGTCACAATCCCTTCGGGTATTTGGGGTTCGACAATATCAACTTTCTAACCTTTCCTCCTTCCTTTGATTTTATCCAGATTTAGCGATTGAATGACATGTGTCTCTTAGAATCAGATGGTTGAGATTGACTTCGAGTTTTCGGGGTTCAGGAATCTAAACTCTTAACTTTATTCTCTTGCTTTTTTCGAAGTGTCTTTCCCTGAAATGCATAGATTTATGCCACGCGTACTTTTGACAATCAATGGTATGGATCTTCTTCAGGTATTCGACATTCGATACTTTAGGATAATCATTGGTGGTAATAATTTTGGAGTGACATCACTTGATGATGTGTCATGATCCTAGTAGCTACCATGTGTCACTTAGATTTGTGATTTGCACGTACCTGAAATGCTGAATCAAATTGACACTTGTCATTGTTTGATTGCACCACATTTCCTTGCTGATGTAGGCTTGATGACATGGATCCTCATTCACTTTGGGACTTTGGCCTTCGGGACTTCAGGTATTTCGACTTTTCAAGTCGCCAATTCTTTCGAAGTGAGAATCCCCAAACAATAACCTCCTTGCAACTTTTAGACCCGAACTAGATGTTGTTTGTCGATCATGTTCTTAGATTGGTGGCTCGATCTTTCTGTGAGGCTTCTTTTCTAGATTATCCTATCCGTCCACTTTAAAATGATCTGACGACTGACATTTACTCTGACTCTTCAGCTCTCCGTACTTCGGTGATTTCAGATCTCAAACTGAAAATTCTCGAAGTGATTTTCTCCAGAGTTGTGGAGTGTGTCCCACCTGTCATTCTTGACGATGGATGGTCCCTGCTTACTTCAGGACTTCGGGACTTTGACAAGTCCTCTTTCCTACTCTCATCCAAAGGCTTAACCTTTGTGCATGCATTTCTAAATCCAACGACTGTTGATCCTCGACACTCATATCCAACGGATCAGATCTGTATTTCTCCTCTGCGCTACCTCTGGTCACTGAATGTTGATCTAACATTTGTCAAGTATTCGGGATTAGTGATCCAACGACCACTATCATTCTTCCTCCTGATATTTTTGATCTCTATGACTTAGAAGTTTTTCTCAACCTTTTATCCTCCTGTGAGTCCGTCTCTTGGATATCGTCTGCACTTTTGGAACCCGCTATCTCTTCTGATCTTTCTCGTCTTCTGCACTTTCGAGGTTTGGTTCGCTGTTGTTCTTTCCATAAATGACAAGAACATTCTTCCTGTGAACATGCCAAAACTATAGAACTTGACACTCCCTTTTCTATGAGGACCTCTACCTAAGACAATTAGGAATTCCTACCTTGCAGTGATACTTGGACAACATGCCACCAAAAAGGGAAAATTCTACACCATATAATCCCTCAGATAGTCTTACTTGGACTCTTGATGAAGATGAATAAATGCGCAAGGACATAGATGATTTACAAAAGAAGGTAGTAACAAAATATGAACTGCAAAGGATGATGGATTCAACTGAAGCTAAGATGGAAGTGATGATGGATACTAAGATGGGTAGCTTAAAAGATATTAGGAAGGGTTGAAAAAGTTGCTAATAGAGAGGCCACCTGAAAGTGACAATGTATCCCATGAAATTCATGACGAGGACACAAGGAAGATGAATCAATACTGGAGAAACTCCAGCTTTGGTTTGAAGACCAACCACTTTCCTAAGATCAATATGAGAAAAATTTATGGCAAGGATCCAATCACATGGATACTCTAGATAGAGCATTTCTTTTATCTACATGATGTGCGTCAAAAACAAAAGGTACAAATTGAATCCTTATATTTAGAGCCTAATCAGTTTGTGTGGTATCGATGGCTTTGTTCTCACAAATTACTTGTCACTTGGAAAATTTTCATGGGAGAAAATATAACACACTATGATGATACAAGGAGCAATACCTTCTTTAGCCAATTGATAAATCTCAAGCAAAAGGGATCAGTTGCAGAGAACATTGAGAACTTCCAAATATTGAATATAAGGTAACATATATTCCAGATGATCACTTTATTGATTTCTTCATAGGAAATTTAAAGGATAACATTCAACATGATGTTTTCCTTTAGGAACCCAAATCATTGGAGAATGCATTCAGGGTGGTGAGAAATGTTGAAAGTAAAAATATGGCTATGGCTACTAGAAGGACCACCCATAACATATATTGAGAGAAGAATGTTCCTTCTTCTAAACCAGCTCAACCTACAAGGTTAACACCTCAACAATTGGAGTAAATAAAAGAAAAAGTCTTATTCTTTAATTGTGACAACATGTATAATAAGGGACATAAGTGTGGTGAGAAGAAATTATTCTACATAGATTGTGAAGAGGAAGGAGAACAAGAACCATCTCAAGATGAATATGTAGAAGATATTTATTTTGAAGAGATTCCTCCCACCATATCATGTCATGTATTGGCTATAATTAGAACTCCTCAAACCCTCAAGATCGAAGGATATATAAAAAATAAAAAGGTAACAGTGCTAATTGATTCTAGTAGTACTCATAATTTCATTCACTGCAAATTAGTCAAAGCTCTCAATTACTTTCTATATTCAACACCAAAGTTTCAAGTAATGATTGCAAATGTAGGAACTATCAATTTCTTAGGAAAATTCCATAAGATCAATCTTACTATGGGGGAATATGTAATGAATAGTCCAATGATTTCTATACCCATGGGTGGTGTTGATGCCGTACTAGGGGTCCAATGGTTACAATCATTGGGAACCATGGATTTTAATTTTCAAAAACTTTTCATGAACTTTTCATTGGAAGGAAAGTAATTTGAGGTAAATGGTATCACAAGGAAAACCAATAATGTGGTAAGATCTAATGACATGACAAAATTATTGAAAAAGGGGCATCAAGGTGTAATTGTACAACTATGCTCACTAGATGTTCGAACATCTAATCCATCCATTCCTCTAGATCTCCAAGGGATCATTAATAATCATTCCAAAGTATTTGAAAATATTCCCAGAGGTATTTCACCCACTCGCAATCATTACCATGTTATTCACTTAATTCTTGGGAGTGCTCCTCCTAACATTAGACCTTACATATACCCTTATACCCAGAAGAGTGAAATTGAGAGTATGGTTGAAGAAATGTTAGAGGCTAGCATTATTATACCTAGAAAAAGGTTTTTACTCTACATCGGTGATAATGGTACTCAATAAAGAGGGCTCATGGCGCATGTGTCCATATTATAGAGAACTCAACAAGATCACCATTAAACATAAGTTTCCCATTCCCGTCATTGATGAATTATTATATGAACTACATGGACCAATCTACTTCACAAAGTTGGATCTTATTTCAAGGTATAATTATATTAGAATGAAGGAAGAAGATATCCCAAAAACAACATTTAGAAATCATGAAGGCCATTATGAATTTTTGGTCACGCCTTTTGGTCTTACGAATACACCTTCAAAATTCTAAGGGTTGATGAATTCCATTTTCAAGCCCTTCCTTTAGAAATGTGTGTTAGTATTTTTTGATGATATACTAATATATATAAAGTATTCGGATGATCATGTTCGACATGTTGACAGAGTGGTACAACTACTAAAGGAGAAACAACTATATGCCAAATCATCCAAATGTTTCTTTGGGGTGAAGGAGGTAGAGTATTCGGGTCATATTGTATCTCATGAAGATGCTGAGGAATTTCTCTGTTCTATCTCTATCATCAAACCTAATTGGATAATATAAGAAAGGGATGAATGGAAGAATGACAAAGAAGTGTGGAATCTCACTCAAATATTGCAACAATATTCCAGTGCATCTGATACATTTACATGGAAAAATTATTAATATGGTACAAATATTGCTTGTATTTATGTAAGAACTACCAATTTTTTTTGTGACTGGCAGAATTAAAAACTTGTGGTTCTCGTACTCACGTGACATGGATTCGATTCATGTATGCTACCTCTATAACCTCCAGGTGTGTCCACACAGCCTGGAAGCATGGGGTATGGGTAAATTGGGGTGAGAATCGAACATGATACCTCCTTTTTACATTTCCTTCCATTTACAAGACACTTTCCAATCGGTCTACACACCTATGGGCATAAGAAATCCCAAATTAAACAAAAGGTACTTTTGGGATTTCACACCTCTCTGGTAGGAGGGCATTCATGATTTTTGAAAACCTATCATAGGGTCAAGAGGGAATTTTTTTGGGATGGCCTTAAAACTAATGTTCAAATTTTGTGGAAGAATGTTTGGTTTGCCAACAAAATAATATGGAAACAGTTAATACCCCATGTCTTTTACAACCATTATCCATTCAAATTCAGCACTGGGAGGAGGTTTCCATGGATTTCATCACAGGGTTATCAAAGTATGAAGGAAAGAGTGTCATCATGGTGATTTTTTATAGACTTACTACCTACATACACTTTTGTGCACTCTCTCATCCTTTCAAACCTATTACAATTGCTACCACATTCACGAAGATAGTTCAAAAGCTACATGGAAGCCCAAAGATTATTGTAAGTGATAGAGATCCCATATTCATTGGACATTTTTGGAAACAAATATTTTCTTGTTTGGGTACTCAATTGGCTCATAGATCATCTTATCATCCTCAATTTGTTGGACAAAATGAGATAGTGAAAATATGTATGGAAGGACACCTTCATTGCTTTGTCTCTAATAATAAAAAACACTGGTTCAAGTGGTTATCCTTGAAAGAATGGTGGTAGAACACTTCCTTTCATACTACAACAAAAATGACACCATTTATGGCGCTTTATGGATATCACCCACCATCCATCACTTCTTCTCTAAAATAAAAATATAAGGTTCAAGTAGTGTAATATCAGATCGAGCATCAACAACAAGTTCTCCAACTCTTAAAGGACAACCTGACCATGGCACAAAATAGCATGAAACAACAAGCAGATCAACATCATAGTGAAATAAGTTTTGAATTAGGGGATTGGGTATCTTTACGACTACAACCATACAAACAAATTTCCCTCAAGAAATATAAGAAGGATAATAAATTATCACCAAAGTACTATGACCCTTATAAGGTGTTGCAAAATATTGGTACTATGGCATACAAATTGGAGAAACCTGCATCTTCATGAGTACACCTTGTTTTCCATGTTTCATGATTAAAGAAGGTTATAGGTGACAAGATCCAAGTTCAAACTATATTTCCAGAACTTGATGAGGAAGGAAAAATAATATTGGAGGCTGAAGCTATCACTGACACAATATTTCTCCAGTTGAGGAATAGATCAATTTCAGAGTATCTCATTAAGTGGAAGAAACTACCTGTTGAAGATTCCACGTGGAAAGATGAGTCTTTTATAAAGAAGCATCCATAAGTACTCAAGTGTTGAAGAAAACACTTGTCTGAAGGGGAGGGGTATGTTAAGCCCTAATTCATGGAACATTACCCCTTAATTGGGGCATATTACATTAGAATTGTTATTTTATTTATGCCGACTTGGGTCCATTATTTCTAATTGTACCTCCTAGTCTCCTATATATACCAAGGAGACCTTTTCATTTGGAATCATCTTGTAATTGTGAATTCATATGATGTATATGGATGTTTCTCCCTCAAAGAGGCTTATTATCTGAATTTCTTTCTTTGTCAAGGCATTGAGTACTTATTCTGAGGTTTTTATGCTATTTTGATATTTAGTTCTTAACATGATAACACTATGTATCAACCATAAACCCTCAAACATACTCCAAATAACATAGGATATGTCTTAACATGATTCCCAATGAAGTATCCCAACAAAAACAACCAAAACAATACCAATGTATCCATGTAGATCTATATGATACATAATATACCATACAACCAATATTCCCTTAAGAATAAAATCTCAATCTCTCTCTTTGTCAAGGCGTTGAGTACTTATTCTGAGGTTTTTATGCTATTTTGATATTTGGTTCTTAACATGATAACACTATGTATCAAGCATAAACCATCAAACATACTCCAAATAACATAGGATATGTCTTAACATGATGCCCAATGAAGTATCCTAACAACAAACACCCAAAACAATACCAATGTATCCATGTAGATATGCATGATACCGAATATACCATACAACCAATATTCCCTCAAGAATAAAATCTCAATCTCCCATGGATATACCCCAAGAATTCACCAAAGATCTACTTAAGATAAGCATATAACATACCTTTTGTTACTGAAGATAGCTCTGTTGTACCTTCTCACCGTTAGACCTTCATGTAGCCATTTCACATCTCTGCAACTTGTCACTAATGATAGATTTGATATTCCTTTTTAGATTTGGAAATATGTTAGGGACCTAACCCCTCACGTAGGTAGAATAATATGTTTCCATGTAATAAAGGTCAATATTAATAAGGCCTAGCAATAAGGAAGAATAAGTCAAATCTTAGAAGACCTAATAGAAGCTTCCTCTTATAGAAGGATATTCCTCTAGAATGTTATTTTTATAGACATATTTAGTATAAATAGGAGTCGAGGGTGTTACACATAAAAAATACTCACTTTGATAGTGTCACAAGTGTTGTCATTATAAGTGTCGCAAGTGTCGCATTTTCCTCACAAGTGTCGCAAGTGTCAAAGAAAGCATACTGCCATGATGTCTATGTCATGCCTATAATGACATGAGAAGGACACTTGAAACACCTCAAACATTTGATTTGGAAGAGGAGAAATGAGTCAATAGGCTTATGAACCTCTTGCCATCTGAAAGCACCCAAAAAACTAAGTTTTTGGAGGGGAGCGCTCCCCTATAACTATCTCAGGAGTGTCGGCGCCCCCCCACAAGCCACCAGGGAGCGTTATAGCACTGCATCAGCCCTTTTGCAGGAGTGCTCCTATCCTTAGGAGTGATGGATCTCCCCTATACACTACTAGGGAGTGTTATAATGCTCTGAGTGCCCTTTTGAGGGAGCGCTACCTATTCTGGGCAGTAGTTAAGTTGTTGAGATGAATGGGGGAAGGATCTTTTCATTCTTAGAAGGCATTTGAGTTGGAATCCTCAATCAAGCCATGATCTTAGGGAAGATCTCTAACTGGAGGGGGAAAATCCTCAACTCACCCCAAAGATATCTCAAGTTTTTGAGCCTCTCCAAGTCTATATAATCAAGCTTTCTCACGGTGAAAGGAAAAAGGAAAGGGAGAATGACACCAAACTTATGATCTTATAAGTGGTGCTGGAACAGAGATAATTTGGGAGCAAGAGAACTATGATCTCATAGGGAGAAATTGGTGAAGCTATCATCATTCGGATCGTGGATCTTTTGAGCAAGGGTTAGACAAGGAGGACTTGACGAAACTGCTGCAATCAATCTACGGTTGTAAGTAATGTTTTGTCCTCATTAATATAATTTCCTTGGCATGTTTCTTTCTAATTCATGTTCAATCTAACATGAATTTGTCTCTTTAGTAGATAGACCTATTTAGGAATAATCTTGATAGAGTAGGAAGTGGTCGTACTTTGTTTGTCTACAGGGCTTATCGAAGAGCGAAAGATTGGAGCTCAATTCGGAGCGTGCAGGGACAAACACTAGTAAAAGTTACCTCTTTTCTCCTTCCTCCTCACACACTAGTCCACCTAGATATAAAAGGAAGTCAGTGACCATGATAAGCACTTTCTATCTTAGAGTTAAGAGTCTATCTCTTTGAGGAGATATACCTGTCCGCAGGGAGATTTTCCTTCAACAAAAATTGGCGACTTCACTGGGGAGGAATCGAATTGGAACTTTTGGTTTTGATTTTTCCTTATAGACCTTGTATTACCATTTATTGTTTTCCGACTTTGTTCACCCCTTCATATATGATTTCACTTGCTGATTGACTCTTTACCCCATCACATTCAGCTTGACTGTCAAAATTTGACTGAAATTTTGGGTTGTTGGACATTTTTATGAGTTTTCTGAGCCTGACGCCCCTATGCCCATGTTATTAGAGTGCCAACACTCCCTGAATATTTTGGACAGAGTGTTATAACGCCTTGGTGTCCCTTACACCAGAGCGCCAACCCTTTTTTGCACAAAATCTCTTCAAAAATTGCATTGTTTGGAGGTCCAGACCCTGTTTCTTCACTTGCTGAGCTGCTTTGTGATTCAATGATTCTTCCTTTGGCCTTTGACGTGCTTCCTCCTGAGAAGTAAACACATTGTTGTTCAGATTTTATGCCCTTCTTCATTATTTTTGAGTTTTTGCTATTGAGAGCTTGAAATCGATCCATTGTTTTTTCCTCTCCTATCCAACTGAGTAGGAACTCCAGTGAAGGACATCTAAAGTATGTGAGTCTTCTCAATTGGTTTCTTGAGGTCATTGTTCTTCAAACACCTCTCTTTTGTGTGAATTGTTTGAGTCTCCTTTGCCATCTTTTGTCTTCTGTTTGCTTCTTTCTTCAATCACAACAAGAGGGTGTGTGTTGTGTGTGCAAAATCTGATCATACTTGTCTGAATCTCCTTGATCTGAAAAGGTAGTTGATAGGAGAAGTTTTCTGCATTGAATTAGTTATCATTTGCATACAAACTAAAAAGATACATTTTAGTGCTCGATTTGCATATTAGAAGGCATTTTTGAAAATGTTTTAGCATTGCATTGGATTCGATTGAGAACCAATTGATAGAGGACTTTTCATATTAGTGTTTGAAAGTGAAAACGACTCCTTCTCTTTCCCTTAAATAGGCATTCATTGAAAAGAAACGATTTCTTATCATATTCTATGCATCTTTTTGGGCATTGAGTCATCATTCCATCAGTTTCACTTTCATACACCCTTTGAGTAAAGAGCATCTCTAAAACGAACGCTAATTAAAAAGCTATCTAGAACATTTTTGTTTTTAGGATCTTCCACCAACAGTAGACTAGGGTTAGCACTTTGGATTAGGCTGTGAGTACAACTCTCCAAAGTTTTCGAAACAAACATTAGCGTCCTGAGTTAGGGAGATTCAAATCCAATTTTCGTATTGGTTTTCTGGGATCCCCCTCTCACACAGGGGTTACGCACGAGGTCGCATTCGGGTGAATTACAAAAATTATCCCTCCGTGGTTCAACTGTTTGTAGTGGTCAGATTGTATATTGGGGGTCACTGGAAGGTATACCCACAATTATGTGTGGGAGCCTTTCGGGTTGATTTCAGACTTGTTATCCTGCCCATATGTTTCATATCGAACTGTCGATTGTACCCACCCATGGACTCACTATGAATTGGTATCTTTAGTTTCCATAATCTTTAGGTACTTACATAAGGTGATGGTGAAGGGAAGTCTCACTGTACCTAGAACAGACATTGGTCAAACTCACTCGGGCTCCTTGGAGGATAAATCCACAATTACTGTGTGGAAGCTTGCACCAAGGCGTAATTATGTTAAGCAGGTCGCCATTGTAACTATTCCACCATATCCTAGCCCCTTCTCAACTTGATCACACGATGTTGGATTTCATCACCAACTAGTACGGTCATCGAGAGAAGTTTTGTTTGCTTGGTTGATTCCTAGATTTCATTAGCGCATGTTGTTTATTTTTCTTAGTTGGCCCTAGATTTTCAGTGTGTTCTATTATTCTCCATAATTGAGCTCGTAGACAGTAAAGGTATTTGATGATCATGTAGGATGCAAGGGATTCCTCCAAAAGACTATCAACCCTTACCTCCTAACCCGCTAGAAGACAACTACCGTAGAGAGGTAGAAAATCAATCTGACGCTGGAAGTGCTATTTCTCCTTCGTTAGATAACTTAGAAGACGCTTTGGTCACAGTTGAAAATCACACCACACCTGTGTCGGTAACTCCTCTCGAACCACTTTTGGTTCATTTAGACTCCCTTGGGAACGTCATAGATGAAGAAGTCTCACGATTACTAGAGAGGATCTTTACCGAAACGTATATGGGATCCACATAACCACTCTTTGGTGATGAGTATAGGACTCCTGTTATTCCTAACACTGCAATAGAAACCAATCCCACACCTGCTCGTTCTGTGTGGAGGACTTCATCGGGACATGATCTCTATGAACATTTCGAATCTATTCGACAACCCTTTCATCCTCATGACCCTCCTAGTGAAACAAGACCATCCGGTCAAACCATGAATCACCCAGTCGATCAGGTTATTCACCCTACTGATACACCAACACAAGTCCATCCTAACGCTGGACTCGTCACCTCTACTCATCCCCAAAGCACTTCAATCTCTACCCCTGTTTCTACAAGTTTTTACTCTACAGCTCTGCATGTTCCACACGATCCTGCTGGGACACCTTCTCACCTGAGAATGCAGACCCCTGCTGGCCAAACACAACTAGCTGGAGGGAAACCACCATCCAACGAACCATTTCCTCATGGAGGAATACCTTTCCATGGCGGACCTAGCCCCCCGGGGGACAACCCCCTTTTCATACTCCTCCTGGAGGGAAACCTCTGTTTCCCAGTCACACTCAGGTCATAAATCCACCGCTGCTAGGGGGGCAACCCTCGTTTGTTGGAAACCCTTCACAATCCTGGGGAGCATCCTTAGGAGGCAATTTTAATCAACCCCACGTTGGGGGGCACTTGTATAATAACCCACTAGGAGGAGTATCCAATCCTGTTCCTCCAAGAACATCTTACGGGCAATCTTATCTGGGCGGTATCCAAAACACCACCTAGAGTTCTTTGGGACCACAGTCTTATCCTCCTCATGGGCCTCATGTGTATCCGCTTTCGAGATCTACTCCTTACCATTCTCAAGGGAAAAATGTTTATCCTTCTCATGGGAAAATAAATAACCTGGCCTATAATGTTCAAAACCCATCGGGTTATGCCAATGTTTCTCATGCACCATCAAATCTTTCTTATCCTGGCTAGCAACAACCGTATGTAGGAGGACCTACTGGCCCCAACTATCCACCTAACCCAGTCTATGGTCCTACTGGTGTTCCTATTCCATACTAGTATCATTCACACATTAACCGACAACTACCTTTCCTTGCAACTCTAGATCTCCCAGACTTGTCTCGGTTAACTAATGATCCTACCTCTCATTCACCGGTTTGGCCAGTTATTCCAACTAAACTTCCTTCTGATATTCAGAAATTTGACAGAAACCCCGACGAAGATACGAACAACCATGTGATGAATTTCCATTTGTGGTGTTCATCAAACTCCCTCATGGATGATTCTATACATTTGCGTCTTTTCCAGCGAACACTTATCGGTTCAGCAGCAAAGTGGTATATTGAACTACCATGTGCTTCTTTTCATGATTTCAATTCCCTTGAAATGTCTTTCCTCACGCACTTTCGATTGCCTATTAGCTACGAGATGGGTACTGAACTCTTGACCTCCCTTCTTCAAACTAACTCTGTGCATATCTCTGACCATATTCATGAGTGGAGGCGACGACGAAGGATGATCAAGGCAGTCATTCCTGACATGCTCTTGGTAGAATGGTTTACTAAATCACTGTTACCCCCGATCACTCGCGATGTCGCTATGGGTGGTGCAGTCACAGAGGAACAAGCCATTTCTCGGGCTCAGTACTTGGATTTGGTTTATTCCCAGTCTGGTACTTTGTATGATTTTCTTCCGAATGCTGCTCGCGCTAATACCGATCCTTCTAAGACATCATCCTCATCTCATGCAGATGGTGTTATTGGTTCCATCAAAACTCAATCTCTTTCCAAATCGACTACACCCTCTTCTACCTCCCCCCAAACTCAGATCTCTGAGGTGAGTGCAGTTCAATCTGCCCCTTCACAACAATCCAGAGGTAAGAAGAAAACAAAGAATAAATCAAAAAATAATAATGAACAACTAAAAAATCAAACACCTGCTACCGAAAAGAAACCACAATGGAAATTGAAATTCCTGTGTATAATTTGTGGTGATGATCACTACACTCGCGATTGTATGCTTCACAATGAAGTGGCCAAAATTTTCCAAGGGAAGTCACAACCCGTTGTGCTTACTTAGCCTTTTCCACAGCAACAATCCATGGTTTCTCAAACCCCCTCTCCTGGGGGCAGTTCTAGTGACCCTAATGATGAGGCCTCGTCGAGTGCACATATTTATATGTTTAATGGGATCAATTTTACCACTTGCTCTAAGACCTACGACACACCAGGTAACCCTAACAAAGGAAAAGGCACTAACCATGCAAACACTTTACCGGATCTATCATCATCCTATGTTAGTCTTCCATCGGTTAATCCTTCGTTTGGACCACTTCAGATTGAGAAACCCACGTTCGACTCTATCTTGCACCCTCCTAAGAGAACTATCTGCAAAGATACCTTTAATCCTAGTTCACGTGCTGCCCAAAACTACAACATTGTTGAAGATTTGGCTCAAGCACTGTGTGCTATGTCTGCATTAAAAGTTCTACAACACCGCCCCAGTCAACGTAGAACACTCTTGACCGCTCTTAGTGTTGTTGATCCCGAGTCATCCAATCAAATCATGTTTAACCTAGATAATTATGTGTCTCGGCTCTCCCACCAACTTGTTTTCCAAGTTGATGTTGTTGTTCACAATCAATATATCCATTGAACTATTTTGGATGAGGGAGCCTCAACTTGTGTCATGTCTTTAGCATATTGGAAAGGTTTAAAATCACCAACACTCAACAAATCCCCAACGATGTTACATGCCTTCGATGGGTAAGGTTTTCATCCCCATGGTCTTTTACAGTCCCTGCCCATCTAATTGAGTGGAAAAATTGTTACTGTTGATGTTGAGGTGGTCGATGCTCCCCTCGATTACAACTTGTTACTTGGAAGAAGTTGGTTTTATGCTATGACTATCATTGCCTCGTAAGTTTTCTGATGCGTCCAATTTCCTCATCAGGGAAAAATTGTTACTATTGATCAGTTGGATTTCTGCATGACTGATGCTTGTGTTCCCGCTACCAACAATATTCCTTTCTTGGGAGACCACAAGATCACGTATGAAAGCTATGGTGTTGTCTTACTAAAATATTCTAGCCTCATGGGTACCTTCCCTACACCACTTCCACCGACTACACATCATATTTCCACCGTCGATATGATTTCGACCGCGGCTTATCAATCTTTGGAATCATCTGACCCTTGGATTGTACCTTGTCCATTGGAATTCGATGCACTAGGTGACACCGTGCCACTTAGTCCAGCTGAAACGTCACACGTTTCTACCCAATCTTCTCCTCCCTCGTCAGATGACCAACATCTATTGGCGCCTGACGTTTCCTCGATGCAATTACGGTTGAGTTCCTCGTCGTCTGCGATCGACTACATTTCCCCAACTTTTCCTTTGTATGAATATATTCTGGAGATGCTTCACATTGACAAGTTACCTTGGGATAATAACCATCACTGATCCTCTTTTATTCCCCCTCATGAAGAAATTTGGGAAGATATACACTCTCTCTCCCCTCCTAGTGTTGATTTTTCATCATCTTCCATGCTTTCAACTTTCGACGATTTGGATCCGGTAGTGGACATGGTGATTTCTTCGGTAGGATTATTGGAGCCTGATATCCTTACTCCTATCACGACCCTCGACATGTGTCCTTTCTTGAGTGATTATCTCCCATCCAACGAAGATCTCCTGGAGGCCATGACCACATTTTATCCCTTGACATGGTACCCTTCCAGATCATTATCCTGGAAGCCATGACCCGGGTGAAACTACAAGCATAGTTTCTCTTCTCTGTGGCAAGCTCGTTAAAAAATGAAACAAAGGTCTTGAGCATAGTTCTTTTCCTGTGTCAAGATCGTTAAAAAATGAAACAGTCACCTCTATTGAACCTTCTTTTCATCCACCCTTCTCCTTTTTCTCATCTACTAGAGAAATTGGTGACGACCTCAGAGCTGGTGAATGAATTGAAGCTTGGAGGGCATGTCTCCAGCCTTTGATGATATTTCTGGAGTTAATCCACTAACTTTCATGCTGGGGGAATACCGAGGTTAGTCTTTTTTCTTTCTCGTGCTCGTAAATACATGAGAATGCATCCAGGTAGACTTTTATCTCTTTTTCGGACCCGTATGGACACACGAAAAAGGAATCCCCTAGAGTCACCTTTAAACTCTTTTCAGACTCTCTAAACATGAAAAGATCATCGAGTGATCTTGCTTCCTTTCACACTCATTAAAAGGTTCGAAAGGGTGTCTTTCGAGTGGTATTTTATCTCTTTTTCAGCCTCATGAGACTAACTGTATGAAAAGGAACTGAGAGAGTTATCTTTTAAGTGTTTTTCCAGACTCTATATTCATGAAAAACTTTCAAGTTTTCTATCTTTGGACTCACTAAAACAAACATTGACAGGCCCATACGGGACCGAACCCTTACTTCTTCTAGTTCATTAAACAAAGGAAGGGGAACTTACCCAAGGTGAGTTATATCGAGCATGTGTTACCCTCCTCGAGCTCTTTAAATTAAAATGAGGTACTCGTCTATCTGGATGGGGGAAAATTTGAAAGAAGCAAGCCAAGCAGTCTCTTGAGAATGTTACCAAATAATTCTTAGAGTTTCCCTTGAACATGACACTTTATCTTTTGCACGCATTATAACCCACTGAACCTCTTCATTGAGCCAATTCTTTGAGTTTCTTTCACTCCTCTGGGTCACCCGACGTAAGTCACAGCATCCACTGCATCATCAAGTTTTGGTCCATGTCATGTTTCTGTTGTCGTGCCTTAGTGTTCAAGGGATGTATCCGCCTCGAGAGTCAACCATCACAAATATCTTGTCTCAATACCCGTGTCAGTCCATGTTCATGTGATCTACCAATTACATCTCTATGTCTATTTCGTGTCGTTGATGGGGGATACATCAAGGCCCTCCTTCGATGAGCCTATTCTTGTCGACTTCAACACATTATCCAGGAACTAGACTTAGAAACCAATTAGTACTTTGGGACTTGCATGCCTCAATGGAAGGCCTCCTCACATTCGAAAATGGGTTTACATCATTGACCTTTGATTGGATGATTCCACGGATGTTCGACTCTAGCTCATCCATTCACATTCATTGGAATGTACTAAGGTACCTTGGGAATCATTGAAATTAATGGTGATCTGCCTCGTGCTTGTTAACGATTTACATCATTGACCGGTAATCAAGTGGTTTCTTCCATGTTCGAAATTAGGACATCTATTCACATGGTTAGATTCATACCACATCGAGATTGGTAAGAAGACCCTGGGTTGAGTGATCACTTTGATATGTACTTTGCCTAGGTTGCGATGGAGTTTCTTTTGAACAATGACACATATACTGTTACATAGATCCACTTTGTATTGGTCGTGGCTATGCCTTGTCATCTCATAGATCCAATGTGTATTCTTCATGGCTATGATCAGTTCATGTCATAAGAGTATAGATCCACACTGTATCCTTGGTGGCTATACCTTTTATCAATACAATTATGGATTCGCAGTGTATTTTATGGCGGCCATATCTTGCAAGTCTTTATCACCCAAGCATAGGTATGCCTGCCTTGGGTTTGAAACATGTCATAATATTTGTTGGATGTTTCTGTGCATCTTTTGTCAGGTTATCTATGTCTATACCCTTGCTTGAAAGTCTACAAAGCATTTCAATTATCAGTTCTCATCTTCTAACTTCTTACTTTGGGGGGGCAATCTGTTACACATAAAAAATACTCACTTTGATAGTGTCGCATTTTTCTCACAAGTGTCGCAAGTGTCAAAGAAAGTGTACTTCCATGATGTCTATGTCATGCCTATAATGACATGAGAAGGACACTTGAAACACCTCAAACATTTGATTTGGAAGAGGAGAAATGAGTCAATAGGCTTATGAACCTCTTTCCATCTGAAAGCACCCAAAAAACTAAGTTTTGGAGGGGAGCGCTCCCCTATAACTATCTCAGGAGTGTTGGCGCCCCCCCACAAGCCATCAGGGAGCATTATAGCACTGCATCAGCCCTTTTGCAGGAGCGCTCCTATCCTCAGGAGTGTTGGTGCTCCCATATACACTACTAGGGAGCGTTATAATGCTCTGAGTGCCCTTTTGAGGTAGCGCTACCTATTCTGGGTAGTAGTTAAGTTGTTGAGATGAATGGGGGAAGGATCTTTTCATTCTTAGAAGGTAGTTGAGTTCAAATCCTCAATCAAGCCATGATCTTAGGGAAGATCTCTAACTGGAGGAGGAAAATCCTCAACTCACCCCAAGGATATCTCAAGTTGTTGAGCCTCTCCAAGGCTATATTAGCAAGCTTTCTCATGGTGAAAGGAAAAAGGAAAGGGATAATCACACCAAACTTATGATCTTATAAGTGGTGCTGGAATAGAGATAATTTGGGAGCAAGAGACCTATGATCTCATAGGGAGCAATCGGTGAAACTATCATCATTCGGATCATGGATCTTTTGAGCAAGGGTTAGACAAGGAGGACTTGACGAAACTGCTGCAATCAATCTACGGTTGTAAGTAATGTTTTGTCCTCATTAATATAATTTGCTTGGCCTGTTTCTTTCTAATTCGTGTTCAATCTAACATGAATTTGTCTCTTTAGTAGATAGACCTATTTTGGACTAATCTTGATAGCGTAGGAAGTGGTCATACTTTGTTTGTCTACAGGGCTTATCGAAGAGTGAAAGATTGGAGCTCAATTCGGAGCGTGCAGGGACAAACACTAGTAAAAGGTACATCTTTTCTCCTTCCTCCTCACACACTAGTCCACCTAGATCTAAAAGGAAGTCAGTGACCATGATAAGAACTTTCTGTCTTAGAGTTAAGAGTCTAGCTCTTTGAGGAGATGTACCTGTATGCAGGGAGATTTTCCTTCAACAGAGGGTATGAGAGTTTTGTCTTGGATATTATTGTAATAAAACTCTGCTTTGTTGGAGGTTTCCCCCTCGAAGAGGTAATTGAACACTGCTCTCAGTAATAAAAGTTCTCTTTCTAGTGATTTTCTGGTATTATTGTGGTGTTGTTTTGGTTATATCATTGTTTATCTTCCATTTATAGCTAATTATTTATGTTCTGCATACTATTTTATATCTGGAATATTACAAGTGTTATCAAAGAAAATTCCTTGACAACAAATTGTCGGTTAAATTTTTTTTCAGGGTAGATACGTATTCCGACGTCTTTAAGCTACAAAGCTCTGTCATTACACACATAAACCCACAATCATGGATTCACACACATAGGAAATACAAGTGGTACTTAAGCACACATTTGTTGGCCACCCGTATAACCCCTGTTGGTACCCCTTTGAGTGGTATCTCATCAGACAACACCTGTATATGGATCGTCCTAGATCTCCTAAATCCCTCCATAGATAAAACAATTGGTCGCCTAAATTCTATAGTGCCACCAAGAATAACACTTAGTAAGATACTCTCTAGTACCTAGGTAGTCGGGTAGTATGGCTAATGGAACGATCTAGCCTCCTTAGTTGGTGCCCTGAGATATTGGGATTAGTACTACTGTTGGACCCCGCACGTATATCAGAGAGTTATAGGACAGAGAAAACCCTTGTCTGTAGAACCCTTAAATACCCTAACCCTTGGGACGAAAACAAAAATAGAACATACAAGATCTATTGTCACGCAACTGTGTCTTCTACATTCAGATTGCGAAATTACTACACATTTCTTTCTGTTAAGCATTTGAGAATTTCATCACTACAATATTCTTCATATCGGAGTATAACTCCACAGGAGTTACAAAAAAATAAATTCTGGATCCTATTGGCACCATTATTTGAGACCTATTCCATTGGATTTCTCTCTTCACCCTTATCGTAGTCATACCTATCATTTTTCAACAATTTTTTTTCTCATGGACCCGACTCCCTTCCAACACCCTTATTTGGGATTTACCCCATTGGATTCAACTTTTCTCCCTGATCGTTGTGATACACTTCACACATAACCCATTTTATGTGTGGTCCCACCCACCCCTTTTCGTGTTCCCTCTTCATCATAGCCCACACCCGTAGCCAAGACTTGGAAGATCGCTTCAATGCCTTGCACTCTAATTTTACAAAAATCCAACAAGAAGTGAGACAACTCAGTGCCAATATTTCCACCGTCAATAAAAACATGCATTACTCCATCAACGCCAAAATAAAGGACCTCAAACAAGACCTTTCTACCCATCTTGAAACTGTCACTATGATGATCTGTGCCAAATTGCATATCCCTACAGATCTTCCCTCATCTGACCCACCTTTGCAATCTGAAGGTGAAACTTCCTCTCATTCCCAAAATTTTTAGCCCCATCACTTTCAATGTGCCCTACGCCTTCCGCGTGTGGATGTGATCAAATTTGATGGCTCAGATCCCACTGGCTTGGTATCTCAAATGGAACATTATTTCTCTTTGTATGGAATTACGTATGATTTGGCCAAACTCTGGTATGGTGTTCTCCATATAGATCAAGAACGTTCATGATTATGCATATGGAGAAAAAATTCCCACCAAGGGTATGTGGCTTGGACACACTTTGTGGCAGAGATTTATGAACGCTTTGATAATGACGCCAACCATTTAGGTTATCTGACCAAGTTGAAACAATATGGCACAGTGTAAGACTTTATATCCTCTTTTGAGCGATTGGATTTTCATACAGAGGGAATGTCTGATGCTTTATTCTGAGAATGTTTTATCAGTGGCCTCAAGGATGAGATTCATGCCCATGTCCTCATGGCTCAGCCTCAGAGTTGGGTGGATGCTACTAAAAGAGATAAGGAAGCATTGTTGGGTATGTGTTATATTATTTGCAGGAGTAGTAGTGTCTGAGCGTATGCGCCGAGCGCGTAGGGGGGTTAGAGGGGGGGTGCAAGGGGGTGGAGCCCTCCATGCGGGGGTTCGGGGGCAGTGGCCCTCCCAAAAAAAATTATGCATCGGGACTGCATTTTTTGGTACCACATTATATTTAGGTGGTTTTTCGGCACATGGTTTCTTTGCCGATGGTTTTCTATTTCAGGTTAAGGAATTAGGGTTTTGGACTAATACAGGTCATTGGGTTAGGGTTTTAGATGCCACTGTCTCCTATATGTATTTTGTATTGTAAACATTATAGCATGATGAATAATATAGAATATGTTGGTTTTCTTGGTTTGGGTTTCCAGGGGAAACATCTTTGTGTAATGTTTGTATTTGTCATTGTATCTTTTCTATTCCTTTACTGAATATTTGTTTGAAGTAGATATTGTACAAGGTTAAAATCTACATTTGGTATTAGAGCTTTATTGGCTTCAGGGGGACACCTTTGTGGTCAAGGGTTTTTCTCAGGACTGTGATAAGACTTGTTACAGTGGGAGATCTGCGGTATTTTTTTTTCAGGTGAAAATAAATGGCAAAAAATTCGAAGATGGAGATCGACAAGTTTAATGGGAAACGTTTTGAGCTGTGGAAGATCAAGATGGAAGATCTGTTGGTGGACATAGATCAGTGGATCACGGTAGATCCAGGTACTTCACCTACATGAACTTCTGCAAATGAATAGAAAAATTTGGATCGGAAGGCAAAGAGAACAATCTGATTGTGTCTCTCTGATTCAGTATTACTGAATGTGTCAAAGGAAGCTACAACCAATGATTTATGGGAAAAATTGGCGATATTGTATCAATCTAAGTCCCTGGTAAATAAACTATTCTTGAGAAAGAAGCTGTATAACCTGAGGATGAGATATGGAGACTCAGTGGCAGAGCATTTGAACGCCTTCAATACTGTGGTAAGTCAGTTAGTATCTGTTGAGATTAAAATTTCATATGAAGATAAATGTATCAGTTTGTTGTGTTCTTTACCAAACTCATGGGATACTCTAGTTGTGGCCATAGGCATTAATACAAATTCCTTGAAGTTTGAAGAAGTGGTCTCATCCTTGTTTTCGGAGGAAATGAGACGGAAGAATACAAAAGGACATAGCACATACACATTATTTGCAAGAGGACGTTCCCGGGAAAGAAATAGATCTAATTTCTCAAGTGGGAGATCTAAGTCTAAGGGTAGATCTAAATCTCCTAGAAAGTTTGTAAGGGTATGTTGGAGATGTGGAAAAGAAGGGCACTATAAGAAGCAATGTAGATCCAAAGTTGAGAAAAAGAAGGGATTTGAAGAATCTTCTTCTACAGAAGAAAATACCAACAAGGAAGAAGGAGGGGATGTGTACTTGGCCTTTTCAAGCACACATGCAGATCATGAGTCATGGTTGGTTGAATCTGGTGCATCCTTTCATATGACTCCCCACAGGGAGTAGTTCTACGAATATGAAAGGTATGATGGAGGTAATATCTTCTTAGGTAATGATTCGACAACCAGAATCATAGGAAGAGGAAGGGTCAAATTGAGGCTCATAGATGGAAATATTAGAACATTGCCTGGTGTTTTTCATATCCCAGGTTTGGCCAGAAATTTGATTTTTGTAAGCAAAATGGACGATGCAGGGGTAAAAACAAAATTTGAAAAGGAAACCTGCAGGATGGTTCGAGGAGCAATGGTGTTTCTGAGGGGAGATCGGTTTGGAACTCTGTATAAGCTACAAGGAAGTACTATTAGTGATGGGTGTAATAGTTCCATTGTTCCTGATATTGGATTTGAAGAAGAAATAACTCCTACAGTCTCTGGAGAAAATCTTATGTTGTGGCAACAAATATTGGGGCATATCGGAGAGAAGGGTCTTCGACTACTACACGGTAAAGGTATGGTTGAAGGTATGTCTAGTTTCTCTCTAGATTTTGATTCCTGTGAACATTTTCTATATGGGAAGTAGAATCGGGTAAGATTCCCCTCTGGTGCAACGAGGGCAGAAGGAATTTTACATCTAGTTCACAATGATATTTTTGGACCTGTGTCGGTCCCATCATTGGGAAAATATGTGTACTATGTCTCATTTATAGATGACTTCTCGAGGAAGACTTGGATATATTTTGTCAGGAAGAAATCAGAAGTCTTTGACAGGTTTAAAGAGTTTAAGGCTCTTGTTGAGAATCAAACAGAGAAAAGAATTAAGGTGTTGACTACAGATAATGGCAGAGAGTTCTACGGAAATGAATTTGAAGAATTATGTAAGAAGTGTGGTATAGCAAGGAAGAAGACTACTCCATATACACCTCAGTAGAATGGAGTTGGAGAAAGGAAAAACATGACACTGATGAAAAAATCAAGGTGCATGCTCAGTGGTGTCAGGTTAGGGAAAGAATTCTGGGCAGAGGTAGTGGGTACTGCATGTTACATGGTCAACAAATCACCCTCATTAGTGTTGGACGACAAGACTCCATAAGAGGTATGGACTGGTAAGGAACCTTCTCTCACACATCTCAAGGTTTTTGGTTGTGATGCATATGTTCATGTTCCAAAGGAAAATCAGAGTAAGTTGGATAAGAAGGTTGAAAAGTGTATCTTTATTGGATATAAAGATGGTCTCAAAGGTTATAAGCTTTGGAACCCATAAACTAAGAAGGTAGTGCATAGACAAGATGTGGTATTTAGAGAAATGAAGGATGTTGTTAAACATGAAGCCCTACCAAGTAAGGAATAACCAAGGAAGATAGAGTTTTATTTAAGGATGATGAATCCAACTCTACAGAAGAACATGAATCAGAAGAAGAAGATCCTCTTACTCCAATGTTGAGGAGATCGGATCGATAAAGAAGGATACCAAAAATGTATAGTCCATCTGATTTCCGTTCAAAATTTTCTTTGTCTATTATTGATGATGATCCTAGAACTGTGAGGGAGGTGGTGGATTCAAAGGATGGAAATCTCTAGAAAATGGCCATGGATGAAGAAATGGAATGTTTGGATAAGAATCAGGCTTGGGATCTAGTGGAGTTTCCAACTAGAGGAAATCCCATTGGAAACAAATGGGTATTTAAAAAGAAGTTGAATGCAGAAGGAAAAGTGGAGAAATACAAAGATTGGTTAATAGAAAAGGGTTGTTCCCAGGTTGAGGGATTTGATTTTGGTGAGGTTTTTTCTCCTATTGCCAAGTTAACCTCCATAATATTTATGTTATCTGTTGTTGTTGCTTTTGATTTTGAAATAGAACAAATGGATGTGAAAACAACATTCCTACATGGGGATCTGGAAGAAGAAATATATATGAAGCAACCATAAGCTTATACTTTGAAGGGAAAGAAGGATCTGGTATGCAAGCTGAAAAAGTCCCTGTATGGTTTAAAACAATCACCAAGAACGTGGTATCAAAATTTTTATACTTGTATGATGGGACTTGGTTTCACAAAAAGAAAAGAAGATCACTATGTGTATTTTAAATTAATTGGTGATCATTTGATTTATTTGGTCTTATATGTGGATGACATGTTGCTTATAGGAAACAACAAGAAGATTATCCATTATGTGAAAACTAAGTTGTCCTATAAATTTGACATGAAGGATCTCGGTGCTTCAAATTTCATTTTGGGCATGGAAATTAAAAGAGATTGGAAAAGGAGGAAACTCTGGTTAAATCATAGAAAATATGTCGAGACAATATTGCATAGGTTTAATATGCAGGAATGTAAACCGATCAAGGTTCCTATTCTTGTTGGTGTAAAGTTATCTTCAGATTAGTGTCCCAAGACACATGAAGAAGAGGAGGACATGTCTCATGTTCCATATGCGAGTGCAGTTGGCAATTTGATGTATGAAATGGTCTGTACTAGAACGGACATTGCACATGCAGTGGGATTTTTGAGAAGGTATATGTCAAAACCATGGAAGGAGAATTGGACAACAGTAAAAAGGGTTTTCAGGTATTTGCGTGGCACTACTAGCTATGGATTTTGCTACGAAGGAAGATTGGGATTGGATAGAGTGGTGGATATACATGTATTTATGGATGCAGAGTGCACTGGCAATTTGGATCGTAGGAGGTCTAAAAGTGGGTGTTAACTCCCAAAATAGCACTGTCATTTTGGTCAGGTTTTATGGTGAATAGCATGGCTATTGATGGTTTCCTCAATTCATTGTTGAGCCTTCTAGCTACAAAATTTTAGT
>JZKD02S2371899.1:848744-860508 GCA_000966675.3 Picea glauca
TACTGGTTTGGTTACATGGTTTCTTCATTCACCTTTGATGTTTAAATGCTGATTAATCAATTCTTGAGGGCACTGTTTCATCTGTTTACATGTTGAATGTCTGAATGATGTACTCTGATTTAGTCATCCCATTGATCCATTTTGATAAAAAACACCAAAAACATTGAATCTTGTAAGTTACCAGGCATACCTAGCCTATAACCCTAGGTAGTTTCCTGGAGTGATAACAGTGGGTATTTGTTTAAGTTGTTTGGAGGAGAAATACGTTGGATGAGCAAAAGACAGGCTATAGTGGCACTTTCAACTACAGAAGTTGAATACATGGTAGCCACTCATGCAAGTAAGGAAGCAGTATGGTTACAAATATTGTGTTCAGGTATTGGGTTGGTACAACAAGCTGTAAGGGTAGAGTGTGACAGTCAGAGTGAAAATTTTCTAGCGAATAACCCTACTTATCATTCAAAGACAAAGCACATTTATGTTCAATATCACTTTGTGAGAGACATGATTATAGAAAAGAAAGTATCACTGATGAAGGTGGACACTTTGAAGTATGTTGCAGACTCATTAACAAAATCTGTGAGCACTGATAATTTCTCTTAGTGTAGAGGATCCATGGGCATTGCTGCCCTGGATTGTTTACTATGTAACGTTGTAACCCCCTGTATGCAAAGAAAACAACAAGTGGGAGAATGTTAGGTATGTGTTATTTTCTGCATCGGGACCGCATTATATTTAGGTGGTTTTTCAGCACATGGTTTCTTTGCCGATTGTTTTCTATTTCCATTTAAGGAATTAGGGTTTTGGACTAATCCAGGTCATTGGGTTAGGTTTTTGGATGCCGTTGGATCCTATATGTATTTTGTATTGTAAACATTGTAACATGATGAATAATATAGAATATGTTGGTTTTCCCGGTTTGGGTTTCCAGGGGAAAAATCTCTGTGTAATGTTTGTATTTTCCATTGTATATTTTTTGTTCCTTTACTGAATATATGTTTGCAGTATATATTGTACAAGGTTAAAATATACATTTGGTATCATATATTTATTGGCTTCAGGTGGACACCTTTGTGGTCAAGGGTTTTGCTCGGGACTGTGATAAGCCTTGTTACAGTAGCAAATCTGTGGTATCGATTTTTCAAGTGAAAAAAAATGGCAAGCAATTCGAATATGGAGATCAAGAAGTTTAATGGGAAAATTTTTGAGTTGTGGAAGCCCAACATGGAATATCTATTGGTGGACAGATATCAGTGGATCACGGTAGATCCAGGTACTGCACCTATAGAAAATTTTGCGAAAGACTGAAAAAAGTTGGATCAAAAGGCAAAGAGCACAATCTGACCATGTCTCTCCAATTCAATATTACTGAATGTGCTAGAGGAATCTACAACCAAGGTGTTATCACTGAAATTTCATCCGCAAATGGTTACGGAATCCAACATTTTCAAACAATTATTTAGTTCACCCATGGACCAAAAATGACCAAAAATGCATTTCCAAAAGGCCCAAAACTATATAATCAGCAATAAAATCAGCATGCGCTAAGACTACATAAGGAGCGTGCACACATGCGCCATTCAGAAACGTAGGAAAAAGTTCACATGTGCACGATGCGTGACTATGGACACAAAAAACCATGCATCCCTCAAAACAATGCATTTATGATTTTGGTTGGCCTCCCACTCAATTCTAGTTCAGCTGCCAAGTCGATTTAACATGCAAATCTCGATTTAACCTAAGGGTTCCCTAAATGGCCCCTTGTTCACACTAAAAGATGGTTAAATAATGGCCTCAAAGTTATGCTATAAAAAGAGGCCATGGGTGCACTACATTTTCAAGGAATTCATTTGTATTGTTATGCTATTGATATTCTCTTGGAGGATCCTCTTTCCTCATCAAGAGCATGCTAGAACCATTTCCGTTAGCCATTCATATCACCTCTATATTGGATGTGCTTTGGATTCTCTTCACCATTTCATTTTAGTTCCCCACTTGTAAGAAGAGCTCAATATTTGGGGGTCCTAGAGCCCTCCCTTGGAGGAAGAGGGGACCCAAAGTCTCCCTTTCTCTTTGGTGTTTTCTTTCCACTAATATAATCCTTTCCATTGGTGGCATGAGTCTTGTTTGTTTCTTGTTCTAATGTCCTTATGCACTATATTTTAATTACTTTTATCCTTCTTAGTTTAATTATTTTCTTATCTTTTATGTTGTACAATTCTAACTCTTTCCCCTACTGTTGTCTTGCCTAGCTAACCCAACTGGGCTTGTAAGCACCCTTATTTTGCTCATTTAGGTGACAAAAGAGGTGCAACAGATTGGTGACTCCACTGGGGAAAGGTATCAATTTCCTACCCCATTTGGTTTATTTTATCTCTTCTTTCTGTTTATTTAACCTGTAGGTACCATAACCAGCCCAAGCCAACCTGCAAAAAGTCAAATTCGAAGCTGAGTTGAGAGAATTTCGTTTGAAATTTTCTTCACGGCCGTGTGTTAGACGTGCGCGGGTTTTTCAAACCACAGGTGCATCTTCAGCACATCTGTGCCGAACCCACTATTTTGCACAGAGCACCATGTGCACCTGCACCCAAAGGTCACTTTCAACTTGTGCATTGGAGTCATATGCGCCCCTGTCTACTCTGAGACCCGCGCATCTTCTCAGAAAATTACACATTGTAAGTTTTTGTGATCTGTGGAGGGCCCATAGACTTCTTAAAATTGATTCCATGCATATTGTAATCTGCACCACACTTACATTCCCTCTCGATATAAAGGGATTAGTCAAAACATAGGCACTTAGGGGTTAAAATCATTATTTTTCCTCTTTTTGTTTGTCATTTTTCCACATGGATGGATTACTTTGACTAAAGTTAAGTTGGAATCATTCTACATCACATACAAAGCTTGAATTGGGACTACAAATTGGATATCAATAGTTGAGTATGCTCTTCTCTCGCGCCCTAAAGCGATCTTGAGAATCATAAAGAGATTGAATGAAAATTGCATCTCCCTTAAAAAGACAAAAATCTTTAGGAGATGACAACAACCCCCTCGGGACTCCTCTTAGTTTATTTTTCAAACACATATTAAAATTGTAAGGGCCCATACATTCCCACATGCTACAAAGATAGGATATTGATTGAAGTTTACTTTCTTAGATTAAATCACTAGGGAAGTTTAAACATTTTGTAACGGGTCCATACATGCCCACATATGCACAATCTAGGATAGTTTCAAAGATTTATTATATTAAATCACATTAGGGAGTTAAAGGAATAGTAAGGACCCACATGTCCACATGCTAGTTTCCTAGGGACTTTAAAATTCCACAAGGTTGTACCAACGAAATTTAGTTAATTAGGTAATCAAAACTTGTAAGGACCAAACGAAGTTCACATGCAACAAGGTGACACCTAATTTATTAAAAATATTGGCACACTTTCACTTGTTCACACACCAAAGTCACTACTCACTCGCATAGTTTTACATCTCAAAACATGGAGGTTGAAGTAAATTTCCCCCAAAGGGATTCCGAAACACCCCACCCTTTTCTTGATGAAACTATCCACTCCCCCTTAATTTCAATGATATTGGATCACATCCCCAATCTCTCAAACAACAACATCTAAATTTTTTCTAAAAACTCACTAAGTTTTCCTCCACAAGAGGTGCCAAAAGAAATTTTTTAGTCTAGGTAGGATTTCGAGGATAGACATCCAAATAACTCCCCGTTGTCTAGTTCTCACATCTTCAAACAATAGAAGTTGTCAAATAGGGAACTTTAAATCCTCCAAGTCAAGTGTTCCTACACCATAAGGAAGGAAGATACCCATGAAGGGTTGAAGGCTAAGGTCCAGTTGTTCTGTGCGTCCCCCCTTGAGGCACCCACCACTTGGACAGGATCCAGCCCGTGACCCATTTCTTAGGCAAAAAATCTAAATGTTGCACTTTGACTGAGGTACCTACTAACCAAATTTTAGGAAATCTACCCAGGTGGCAATTGTGGGCTACAATTGCACCTTGATCATATTTTGTGTGGCTATTGGGAAATATCGCCAGCTCTTTCGGGATATGCACCCTCTACCCCTCATTATAATTGATTACTTCATCCTTCATTAGTTCCTCTTCCAGTGGCTTCATCCCCCACTGTTGAGTGCTATTGGAAGGTCCAGTGCTATTTGAGAGGAAGGACGTTACACCTTTTAGGACACGAGCATTTGTTTTCTTTGTTCTCCCACGTGGACAAAATCCACCTAACCACATGTATGCTTCTTTATTTTCATGTATGTTGTTCTTCTAATTACATATGATTGTGAGATATATTGTGGAGGTCCAAATTTATACAAAGTCTCTTGTTCATTAAATTTTCTCTCATCACCATTTGCGCACATCCACTTTGCTAGTTGGACATCATAGGGGACCCACATAATCCCCATCATTCTAGATTCTTGCTAAATATCCCTCCCATCCTCGGGGAAGTTCCTAGTCTTTCCAACTCATCGGCCATACTTTCCCACACCCCTGTAAGTGATATTGTCTTGGGATTAGCTTTGCTTGGTTCCACTTTGCTTGGGTCCACTTCCCAAGGTCCAACATCCCCACACTCTCCTTTACACGGAAGTAGGGGGCAAACTTCTTCTCAAGGAGGGAGTACAAACCCACCTCATCCCCCTCAAGGGTCAGGTACGCAAAACACTCACACCATGGCCGGAACTAATCCTCCGCCACCACCTCAGATGCCATACTTGGCTTCCCTCAACATACCAGATCTAACTAAACTCACCAATGATCCTATACTACACAACCCCACATGGCCTGCAATGCCTACCAAACTGCCTTCATACATCCCCATGTTTGAAGGAAAATCGAGAGATGATCACACCAACCATATCATGACCTTTCACTTATGGTTCTCTTCAAACAACATCATGGATGATTTCATCTGATTAAGGTTATTTCAACGTACACTCACTGGCCAATCAACTAAGTGGTATGTAGAAGAAAAATATGTATCCCATGTGACCTTTGAGTCCCTCGACAAAGCTTTCTTGACCTTCTTTCAACTACCAATTTGTCATGACAATGGCCTCGAGCTACTCTCAAAATTTAAACAAACATTTGCCATGCACATCATCAACCACATTCATGAATGACACCAACAATGTAGTCTATGTAAAGCTGAAGCTACTCCACAACAATGTCTCAATTGGTTCCTCAAATAACTTGTTTCCCTCCTTGCCAAAGATGTAGCCGCCACCTTCCCCCAATCTGAAGAAGAAGCCATTAGAAAGGCCCAAAATTTCGAACTCATTTGCTCACATTTTGGGTACTTGTATATGGTCCTACCTGATGCCTCGAGACCCGTGCCATCCGGCCAGGACAAACTTGGGATGCCTCACTCAGAGGATGGATTGATTGGTACCACTACACACCAAAATTCACATCCCCAATAACCACCAATGTATGGCACACCTCAATATCCACCAGCATATGGCGGACCCCCTTATTAAATCCACCCCTTATCCACAACCATACCCCTTAACCTTTCCTCCACCCACCAACGAACCACCGCCAGCGCCCACAATACACCCCGTAACCCAACCAAGTTCTGGTACCCCCTCTACCTCTGCTTACACCCTAAACACTAGTGAAATCATGATGCCTTCCTAAACATCCTACAGATCATTACACACAATAATATGTACATTCCTTTCCCTGCCCCCCCCAGCTCATTCCTTCCCCACATGAACAACCACATGCTGGGGTTAATTTTGTTCAACCCTCTCCCATTCAACAATATCAAAATTTTGAACCACTCAATACGGCTAATCCATCCCATCAGTCAAACAATGCCCGGAATAAAGGAAAAAATTGAAACAATAATAATCCAGGACGAGGAGAAAATCAAAACCAACCCCAGCCGAACCAACCTACCAGGGGTAACCAACACTAGGGGAACCAGAACCCCTAAGGGATAAATAACAACAAACTCCAAGGAAAGAACAACAACAATATTCAGACAAAATTTCCTTATTCCCTGTGTGGTGAATATGGCCATTATACTCACCATTTCCCCCAAATAGTTGACTTTAAATGGATGAAAGAATCCGGAAATGGACCACATCCCCTAGTACCGCCTGCCTCCCAGCATACCCCACAACAATATGTGTAGCACCCACCCCCGACCATGTTGAAAAACCCCATACCACATCAAGGGGTGATGAAAATCCAATAAGAGATGCAACCTTCCCCATCCCAGGTAGGACCATATCACAACCAGGGCACTTCTGCAGATCGAACTATCCTCCTCACTAGTGAGGAAAAACCCTTCTACAAACGCGCGTTCGACAATACAACACACCCTTTGAACCTACTCCTACTACTTCAGAGGCCACCCTATTGTCGTCAGAAGTCACTCATAGATTGCAGCAGAAGCAGAGCTTGACGCCCATCAGTTTATGTCACGATTTACTAAAAGGAGGTGATCGAATGGAAGTAAACTCAGGACAATATCACTCACTCAAAAAACTGGGCTGGAATAACAAAGACATGCGAGGTCTTGATCTAACTTAAGCCAGTAAATTTGCATAGTGGTGAGTAAGTGAAAGAAAAGAAAGGGGAAAAGTCTCAGATATGAGATCTTCTCAGACCAGAGAAACTTCAAAGTAAACCTAAAACGTTACGGAACTAATACAATCAAACATGCATTATATAGTTGCAACAACACCCTACTGGATCATCCATACTCGATATTTCAGATTCAGAGGAACAAGGAAAGGAGGAGACTGGCTACCATTAAACAAGAAATCTCAAAATATCATTGTATTTCCATAGAACTAGATTTTGTTGGGAAAATCTCCCTAGGGACTAGCAAATAGAGTTCAGACTTTGCATGCAGATATGACCGAAGAGAAATTACTTTCTACCTTCATCCCTAGATTGAAATCCACTTTTCTTAGTAAATGCATGGAAAGATCAACCTACTTCATTCTCGGCGTTTGATGTCAATCATCTGTTGTGCTTGATTACTTGTTTGCAATACTCCTTCCAAAGTTGACCAGCATCCAAGACAAGCAACAACTATGCATGCATACTACTTATATACCAACGGGTTAGAAATACAAACATATACTGATCAAACTATAAACAATTCATGAATTGGGATGGGAAAATCATTTTCTTTATTACTTTGAATGAGTCAACTTACAAAAGTTGAAACCAGCCACTGCTCCTTGAACCTGATCCTAGGCTCCTCTTCTTCTGTCCTCCAACTACTTTGCTTTGAATATCCTTTGGCATAAGGAAATGCTAAAGGGTTGGGACAATGGGAATACGTAAATGGGCAGAGTTTCTTTGCTATATTTTTCCTCCTCCAAATGGGACCCATACCCCTTCTTTTATAGGCTAGAAGGAGCCAGGTATTTGGATGAACCCTCGGCCATGCATGACTGGGAGTTTCAGTTAACTCACCCATATCTTTTTGTTCCATCGACTACTTTCCTTTTTTTGTGCTTTTGTTGATCCATGCGGGATGTTTTGGGTCAGCCAGCGTGTACACACGTGCAATAATGGATTAGGGTGCATGGGCCTTTATAAAAGAGGATTTTCAAAGAGTTGTTCAACAATGCTTTGGCAAAGAAGGGATATGAGATGGCCTGATGCCAGGTAAGCATGTGTGATGAAATTAAGGGTTATAACAGATGCCCCCTAATGTGTGAGGTCAGAAGAGCATCTGATGGCCGAAATACATTACCAATCTCTACTGATGTGCTAAACAATTGAGCCCAAGGATTAGGAACTGGGAGGTGGCATCTGCAAAATAACAAATGTCTCACCGAGGCGAGCATACCCATGCTCGAGATAAAATAGAATCATGGATACCAATCAAATACACTATAGATCCATGTCAAATAACTATAAAGAGTAGCCGCGAACAATACACAGTGGAGCTACATCTCGAAATCAAAAATATGTACATATAGAGTATCCATCTTCCAAAAGTTGATTCAACATGATGGATGGAGATGGGATCTTCAGAGCTCGAGAAACAACTTCAAAATCTTCAAAACTCAGGTAGGAGTGTAATATGAGTGTAGGATTGCACTACCCAGAGGTCTTCGACAACTCGTCGGTCATGGACTTGATAATCTTGATGATCAGACTGAAGGCTTCAGTGATTTTGAACAAGGACTTGATTGGATGTTCAGGATGGCCAGGTATGCGAATAGGAGACATATTGCATAGGGGCCAACTCAATATTGGTGACAAACTTCCCTTGGATAGTAGCATGACAAATGATGAGACTCAGGTAACATGTATGTTAATCATAAGTCTACGAAGCAGGAGGCAACACAAACTCTCCATATGTTTGGAAGGATAACCAAATGGTGGAGGACACAACTCTATATAGCGAGAAAAAGACTCCTAAGGTTGTACTACATCCCATAGTCTGATGAACAAACGAACATATGTGCTTTATCCAAGGGCAACTCATGACGCTGCCAATATTGAAAATAATTTTCCCTTCCTCTTTTTGTGGTATATTTGATTTTTTTGTCTTTTTCAATAATTTTGGAAAAAGAATAAAGGAATATTATGTTACAATGGAGGAACGAGTATTGCAAACATACAAGTTCAAGGCACAAGGACAAGACTGATGTTCTAGTAAAATGATACTCGAGAAAAATCCTCCGGGGGCCAAAGGTGTTTAGATGCAGAAGCAAACTATTACAAGGCTGGCGTATAAGTTATGCAAACGCGGTTAACAAAACACACAATGGTAACGTCCTTCTATGTAAGTTTAATGAGCCCAGAGAAGGTAATATCGGTGGTTTTTCATATTTAGAGAGTCTGAAAAAACATAAAAGGAGACTCCATTGGGGTACCTTTTTCGAAGATAGTCTAGTCAGTTCGAAAAAGGGTAAACTAGCACTGATTAGACGTTGATTCAAAACCATTTTAACGATTGTGACAAGGACAAGATCACTCGTCTATTTTTTCATTTTTAAGGATTCTGAAAAAAAGCTTAACTATGGACTTCGTCAGGAATGTTCTTCTGGACCAATTTAACGAGTGTGAAAGAATAAGGTCACTCGACAATCTTTTCAATTTTAGGGAGTCTGAAAAGAGCTTAACTATGGACTCCATGGGGGTTTCTTCTTTGTAAGTTTAGTCCCCCAGGCCTGAAAAAGGGATAAAATTATACTTGAGAGTACTCTTCTATAGAGATGAATTTCCATAGAGTATACCTTTGTTCGTACAATTGACCGTCCTGACCGAAAAAGGGGTAAACTACCGCCGGACAGACGTGACTTCAAATTTCAGTTTAATGAGCATGAAAGGCCACAAGATCCCTTGGCAATATTTTCATGTTTGGAGGGGCTGAAAAGGGCTTAAAAGGAGACCCGTTATTTTTTGGGAGTCCTGAGGGTGAGATCAAGAGAGAAGAAGAATCATGCAAATGAGGCTCAAACTCATATTCAGGAAAGACTATAAGGACTCCTGAGCTTACAGTGTTTTAGAGACGGCATGGACACCATAATGCAACCAGGACCTACCTAGGGAATCCATGTTCTAGTAAGTTCTACCGCCAAGTTGCAACACTTCTAAAGTAGATATGATGGTCCCATGTCACAACCTGATGGGATTGATCCTATGGCAGAGGAAAAAGACAACGAGACACAAAATCCGGGGTAGTAACCTAACCTATATGCTCAAGTTGATTCTTGGAAAAAAATTTCATGGACCATCAAAATTTTCTCAAAACTCAAAAAAAGTGTCCCAATACCCGATTAAATCCCTCCCAGATAACTCCTGAATCACTCTAAATGGTTTTTGGTATAAAGAAACTGATAAGGGAGGCCAAAAAAGTGACAAAAAGAGGCCAAAAAGTCTATAAATAGAAGCTGGCAGCTCATTATCACCATTGCTGATTTGGAAATTGACTCTGGAGCCAAAAGACCCCCTTTGATAAAAATGGTGATTCCGGGAGCTACAGTGGACGAAACGAACTTCCGCTTGGACCAAGTAAGTACAAAATCCCCTAACTAGATATTCAATTCTTTAATTTTTCTTTTGATTTCATTTTTTGGGTGGGCGTCGACCTTTAAAAGGTCGGCCCTAGGTGCATGCGGGCTGTCTCTGGACAGGCCGCATGTACAGTCGGGCAGAGTAAAAACTGCCCACGTGTACACGCGACTGCCACCTAGAAAGAACGTGTGGACCCCCTTTTATAGACAAAAAGAACTAAAGCGCAGTCAATGACCCTCCTAAACTTGGTTGTTTTGGCAGGATGTATGTCCACTGGAGGGAAAGGGAGCATGAAGAAATTAGTGAGTTAGTTGCGGGAGATCCGAATGTCGTGGCCGCATTGATGCAGTGTGGTTTGCTTAAGTTCTTCTTGTGTCCATTTATGCGAGCGCAACTGAGGCTACTAAATGCCTCGGTTGACTATTGGCACCTTGATGCAGATGCCTTCATGCTAGAGGGGAAATCACTGGTGCCCACCACCGAGGATATCTATTTTTTGACTGGCCTCTCAAGGAGAGGGGAACCAGTCAATTTCAGGACGTTTCCATCAGGGCTGCGTAACATAGCAGAATTGATAGCCCTGCACTATGAGTCTAAGACAAATAGTTTGAGCTCCTAGGTTACCATAAGTAATATTACTAACCTATCACTGCAAGTGATAATATTTCTTATTGGGCGGATTACCGGTTCAGCGGCCTTGCATCAGGTGTCTCATGCATAAATGAACTGTGCTATTGCTTGAATGCACAGATTTTTGACTGGAGTACCACACTACTCGAGTGTATGAAGAGGTAATTGACATATTGCTGACAATGGACACAGAGGAACTTTGGCTTCGGGATGATTTTATGTTCATTCTTCTTTGAGAGAGTTTCAAGCTTTAGTCCTCGGGAAGTTGTACGAGGACATCAGGCCTCTTTTCCTGCTATATGTAGATGGGCAGTATTACTGCCGCGACAGGGTGGTGGAAGGACCAATGAGTCCTTCGATGATGACTTCTTTGCATGGCTGTCATGACAGATCCCTGTGATCGGGGATTAACCATATGTAGGGATAGACTTTTCTAGAGATCCTGAGATACCCATGCCTCCTGGTCAGGAGCGAGGGGAGATGGGTAAGTCTCCATCTTTGTAGTTTTTTTTTTTTGTTGTATATGTAATTTTTATGTCGTTTTTGTTATATATATAGTTTTTTTTTTATATGCCAGAGTATTTGACAGATATACATTTGTTGCATGCAGATGTGGGACCCATGCAACTTGCCGATTATGCATGGAACAAGCATTGTCCTCGGCTAGAAGCTGCAGCTGCCGCCACCATGGGACCAACAGTAGCAGGGAACCTCCTAGCCGAGGAGGCTGAGAGGGTACTTAGATGAGTTGAGAGGAACTTTACTGCACTCACTCGCACAGTCCCGATGGCAGAGACAGAGGACCTGCTACCATCCATGCAGCCTCATGTAGTGGGGGCACCTCGGACGTGGGTCCGATTGTTTAGGCGTTTATCCCATGCTGTGGACTATTATACTAGGGCCCATAGGCCCTGAACCTATTTAGACTTTTTACGTGCCACGAGAACTACTTCTATATATTTTTTGAGGGAATAAGCCCTGTGACTCATTATTGGTCCTATTTTTGAGGCCCTTGCGTCCATCTATGTACTCTGGTTACTTTATGATGCTATATATGGTTTTTTTTTTTTATCTTTTGTGTATTATGGATCACGTGTGCAAAAAT
>JZKD02S2371899.1:860558-880716 GCA_000966675.3 Picea glauca
TTAGCTAGAGTATCTGTAATTTGGTTTAATCTCCTAGGAACATGAAAATATGTAATATAATCAAAGTTTCATTCTAAGAGATGTACCCTAAGGAATCGTCGGTGTAAGGTTGGATTATGAACCCGATATACTCTGTTTAGCTGAGACACAACCAGTTGAGCGTCGAGATAGACCTGAAGATGACATATACCTAATGACAAGGCATCATGAAGCAACTCAATAACTGCACTATACTCGACGACATTATTTGTGGTGTCACCTAAGCATATACCTCCGAAAGATAAAAATTGGCCCTAAGGTGTAAAGATTACCCAAGCTGCGGAGGCAAGCCTCCGAGTGTGCCGACTATCACCGTCTACATACCCAACGAACACGTCAGAATCACTTGACATCTGCCATATTGATGAAAGATAACATCAATGACACGTCCATAACACTTAAAAGAAACTAAAAAGTAATAGTACAAAGACTATACATATGTTACAAAAAGTTACCCACAGTGACCTGCCTATGAGTAATACTTCTTGAGGTAGAGCCCATTTCTAGGCTCTGCCAAAGCATTCCCTTCAAAATCAACCAGATGATAAGTGCCCTTTTTTAATACTTATTTTATGATGAAAGGTCTGAACCACATGGGTTTGAATTTTCCTTCCCCCAGGGGGTCTTTATCTTGGTCATAGACCAGGACAAGGTCACCTTCAGAGAAAATCCGAGGACGAACGGACCTATCATACTGACACTTGACCTTATGTTTGTGATCCTTGTTGGCTAGGGCTGCATCACGATGCTGCTCAAGGTATACTAACCATTCTTCAAGTGGAGAAGTGTCTGGCAATAATTGTACTAGCAATTTTAGAGATGGGATCTAATATTCGATGGGAAAGACCGCCTCCAGCCTATAAACGAGTTGAAAAGGTGAGAAACCGGTTGCAGTATTAACAGATGTTCAGTAAGCCCATAATGTTGAGTACAACATCAAATGCCAATTTGACTTGGCTGAGTTGATAGTTCATTGTAGCATAGTCTTAAGATTTTTGTTTATAGCTTCCACCTGCCCATTGGCTTGGGGATAGTAGGGTGATGAATTCTCTTGCCATAACCCAAGATTTGATGTTAATTAGGTCATCATTTGGTTCTGAAAGTGACTGCCATGGTCAGTGACAATATCTCTCGGGACTCCAAACCTTGTTATGATCTAGTTGAATAGAAAGAGAGTTGCAGTCTCTCCGTCATCTTTAAACGTTGGCATAACTTCGACCCACTTAGTGAAGTAGACTACAACTACGAGGATATAGCAGTGACCCCTTGCTGAAGGGGGGTTGCAAGTAGTGTAATCAATCCCCCACTTGGTGAAGGGACCAACTGTGATGATAGGAAACATGGGAGCTGGATGTGCCCTCATCTTTCGAGAGAATATTTGGCATGGATGGCACTTCTTGACCGATTCCATACAATCTTTGATAAGTGTCGACCAGAAGTAACCTGCTTGTAGAATATTTTGGGTTGTTGCCAACCCAGACAAATGACCGCCACAAGCTCCGGTATGGCAATCATTGAGCACGATGACTGCCTCCTCAGGTGTGAGACATCGATGTAAGATGTTGTCTACACCTCTCCGATACAACGTATCATTGAGTATGAGATAATTCTTATCTTGATGGAATATATGCCGACGCTCATCATGAGAAGCAGAAGTGGGGCACTTCAAAGTCTGGAGATAGATAAGAATATCTCCATACCAGGGATCTGAAGATGTGATAAAAAACAAATCTCCCTGAATAAGCGATTCTTCAGGCACAATGTCACCTGACTCAACCAAAAGTTCCAAAATAAGCTTTGCAAAGACCAATGACTTTTTGGACTTTGTTGAAACGAAGTCTAGGTCAAACTCTTGGAGGATGACTATCCATCTACTGATTTTTCTGCCTATTACCCATCATGTCAACATGTACTGGAATGGATTCATGACAACAATGACAGTGGTCTTGCGAAACAGAACATAATGACAGAACCTATGAACAGCATGAACTGCTGCCAACACATGTTTTTTGATATGAGAATAATTAAGTTTCGATCCTATGAGGCCTCGGCTCTAGTAATAGATCATGTATTCTGAGAACAAATCATCTTTCTGAACTAAAACCATGCCAATGGTCGACTCTACGACAGCTAGATATAATAAGAAATCCTTTTTATAGTTAGGGGGGTCGTAGCAGAGGGGTCGTTGTGAGGGCATGTTTTAATGCGTCGAAAGAGCATTGAGTGGCATCTTCCCAGTAAAAAGGAATGTCTTTCTTCAGTAAGTGCATAAATCCCTTGGTGATTTCGGCATAGTTGGTGATGAAGCGTTGTTAAAATTTCACCTTGCCTTGTAGACTCTGAAGTTGAAGGATTGTGCGTGGGGGGGGTAATTGGATTATTGCCTCCACCTTGAGAGGATCGACCATGATCCCTATTGTTGATACGATGAAACCTAACAAACATCCTGACGTTACGCAGAAGCTGCACTTGTTTGGATTCAAGCGAATCCTAAAGTAGCGACAATGTTCAAAGATTAGTCTAAGGTGTGTGGAATGATCCATTCTCTTGCGATATCGTGATGCTAAATCATCTAGGTAGGCCTCGACTATATGCTTGAGATCATGAAAATAAAAAGACATGGCCCACTGGAATGTGTCTCCAACATTTTTAAGACCAAAAGGCATCTTACGATATGTGAATGTACCCCAAGGACAGATCAATGCCATTTTGTGTTGGTCTTTGGGTTTGATTTGGATTTGATTATATCCCTAAAAACCATCCATGAAAGAAAAGGCTTCACAACTAGCACATTCATCAATGATCTGGTCGATGAATGGTGTTGGAAAATTATCTTTTGGACATGGCTTGTTCAAATCATGGAAGTCGGTACATACACGAATTGTGCCTTGTTTTTTATTGACCGACACAGGATTTGACACCCATTGAGTCAAATGGATAGGATAGATAAAACCTACCTTTAGCAATTTCTCAACCTCAATCTTGATGGCTGCTACTTTCTTGGGATTAACTAGATGAAGCTTTTGTCTAACAGGCTTGGCATCAGGATAAGTTGTGATTTCATGTTCAACTATTTTTGGATCGATACCTGGCATTTCCTCATAAGACCAGGCAAAAACGTCATGGAATTATTTGAAAATATCTGTGTAGATTTGAATCTCTTCGGGGGAGAAAATTCTTCGAAAAAGATGTTCTCCATGATGTCAGGGTTTTGGGAGATGTTGATTGGTATAGTTTCAGCGATAGTTTCCATATTTCCCTCAGCATAAATTTCATGTGTAGCTAAGAGATTAATAGGACACGACTGATCTCCCGTCATGGTCAGGGTGAATTCTCTTGCTTCGATTCGGCTTAACTCTGGGAGAAAATATGATCTGTGATGAATATCTTCCCAAGGTTTGTCCGGACTAGTCATTGCTTCGATTACTTCTTCATCAGAAGGAAAGACTAAGTCTAACGAATCAATGTTGGCGAGAGAACCCTGAGCCCAAATAGGCTCTAAAAGTGGATCTAAATCTTGTGCAGGAATCAGATCAGGGTTAGCTGAAGCTTGCTAGACTAAAGAGTATGCTACTTTAGTGGCATACAAGGGCATGGACATTCTTGGGTGCCCTGTCTCATCCATCATGGCCAATGGGAAAGGAAGTATCCATGGATCCTCGAAGTAAGTCATGCGGAATGACGAAAATTGAAAAATCTCAACGTTATGGTGATTGGATATAAATTTGATATCGTCGTGAGGAGGTGGATAATCGAAGGTACCCATCAAATATGGGCACAAACCAACTACTACATTGAAGACACCTTGTTGAGGATTATCAATCATTGGGACTGTGGATGCCCCAAAAGCTGGGTCAAGTCTGGAGAAAGAAAATTGATCGATGGTCACTATCCGGCCCTCGTGTGCAAACAATAAGACCCAAAAAATTGTAGCAACCATAGCTTTCATAGCATAAGTACAACTTTGTCTTAACAAGAAATTATAGTCGAGGGGAGCATCAACTACCTCTACTTCGACACACACAGTCTTCCCTACTAACTAAACGGGGAATGAAGGAACGATGCCATGTGTTCGGAATGAACGACCGTCGAAAGCAATGAGGATAGTAGGTGATGAAGACAAAATAGGATGGCCAATGGCCTTCCAACATGCCAACGACATAACGCATGTCGAGGCACCCTCCTTGACCACCGTGTGGAAGATATTTCGAGTAAAATTTTTTGTGGGATAAGCCACTACTATCTGAAACACTATGTGGTAAGGCAGACGAGGTTTTAAGTTGGTTGTATCTAACATGATGGTACCCATATTACAAGTCTCAGTAGATCCCAAAGCGGTTAACAAGGCTTTTCTCTGAGTAGGGTAGCTTTGGAGGACCTCCAAAGCAGACATCGCATAAGGGGTTTGTGATAAATATTCCACCACAGAGTAGTTCTAGGCGGCCCTTATGTTTGGGTTATGAGAAGTTTTAAATACACCTTTTGGAATGCATTTCATTGTTTCTTCTAATGTCTTCTCAATCTGTAGAGGAAGAGATGGGATATTAGCTTCTTTACCCTTCTCAGAAGGGCTTGGGTTACTATAATCGTGCGCTCTAGTCGATATGAAAGCATCACCCCTAACCATATATACGTTCGCGGATGTAGGGTTGTTCAGAGGTGGGAAGGTTTCTTGGCTGCCCCCTTCCGTGGTTGCAGAGGCTTGAGTTAGATTTTTCCCATGTTGAAATGGATTAGTCAACACCGCATGTTGTTGCTGCGTGAAAATTTTTTGGGCCTCTGCAAGTCGAGGACATAGATGGGTCAGGTGGTATTCTGTGCATAAGTTGCATGGATCCCTCACCTTCCATTTTTTAGTGTTGTCCCCGCCAGCATTATCGTTGGGTTTTTTGTCCCCCTTACCCTTCTTTCGTTGTTTTTTCTTCCCTTCAGGCTATTGGGTGGTCTTTGGGTTAGTCAACTGCACTGTGTGTAATTCCGATGTTTTGGTAGGGGGAGAAACCAAAGAAGTAGTTTGGTTGGTCGTTGTGTGTTGTACGGATAACTGCTGCAACTGCTTTGTCAATTACTCAGCGGGCTTTGTTTGTGCTGAACCGAGAATACCATCAGCATGTGGTCCAGCTCTCTGTCTAGTTTTATCCAGTATTGAACGTGGTGCATCTGGCAAGATGTTGTATAATAAACCAGACTAAGAATAGATGAGCTCAAACTGTTGATCCCTCATGATGGCATATTCTTTGGAGAAAACTCTTAATGTTGCAACATCTTTGGATAACTGTGGGACCAACGACTTAAGGAACCACTCAAGTAGGAATGTTGGTGGGACTGGTACCTTGATTAAACTCTTCTGGCATCTCCATTCTTGGATGTGATCAGAGATATGGTCCGATGTTGTCTGTTCGAAATTGGTGAGCATCTTTGTGCCAACGTCGTATCTCACAAGTAACTGGAAATAGTTCAAGAAACCCATCACCAGTTCACCAAAAGAAGAGTATCTTGAGCGATCGAGCTCAATGTACCATTTCACAGCACTCCCAATGAGATTACATTGAAACAATCGCAACTGTACGGAGTCATCTTTCAATGAGTTAGATGAGCACCAAAGATGGAAGGTAGTCACATGATCTCCTGGATCTTTGTTAGGCTTGGCTTCAAACTTTGGAATGTCTGAAGGAAACTTCTTTGGCATAGGAGGAAAACATAGATCATGACAAATAGGGTCATTCAACAACCTTGTCAAATTTGGCAAGTGTAAAGTCGCCAGGAATGGTAGTTTGGGTTGTTGCTAATAACCTGGGAAAAAGGGACCTGGAGTTTGACTGGCACCAGGTTGCCAGGAAAAGTTTGGTTTCTAGCCCGGATTCTGGTAGAAACCATGGCCTTCGCCAATGTAAGGATTTTTCATATTTGGAGACATCGTCGGCTGATTTCCCAAATAGGACATAGATGTTTGGGCATGCATTATATTCAAAGGACTTTGGGAAGGGTTACCCCATGCTGGTCCCATGGGGATAGGCATAGTAGTTTGTCTGGGGTTCCATTGATTGTGGAAAGAATTACCCCATATCGACATTCCGGATGAGGGAACAGATCCCTGCCCTGAATTCCAAGGTCCTACTAGGTTTTCCCCCTGTGCAGGAATAGTACCCTGCATAGGAGTAGATTGTCCAAAAATGGGGTTTCCCCCAGTCGGGAAAGTGGCTGACAAGAAGGTGTTGTTACCAAACGTTCCATTCAAATAAAACGATGTCGAACCTACCGACATACTATGCGAAGGTGGTACTTGAATCCTCGTTCCAAATAAGCTATTGTGTGTAGGTTGTTGTTATCGGACTAATCGGTAGGTGTAGACACTAACAGATCTCCCTAGATCCACCTAGATCTAGAACAAAACAGGACAGGACATGACTCCTTCCCTAATTTATGACCATTGAATTAGATAGTAGGGAGGAACAAGTAACATACCTTTGTATTGCTTCCTAGGGTCTCTGTTGCTCCCGCTTCACTCCAGTGCTGTCATGAGGTCAAGACCAAGACAACACAAACCAACCAAAGTGAAGATAGAAAAATATATTCAATTGTCAACTTATGTTTCTGATCAAGGAATTACACAATAAAGTAAGAATGAATTTATGGGAAAAGGACATGCCGTTGTATCATATTAATCGAAAGTAGAAGATACAACTTGATCGCCTTAATGTCACAAGATTCCTTTCAGTGGCTTTTGGTTCCCACACACACACACTTGTTCGATCCTTGTATAAGAAGATCCAATTACTCTTGATAGACTTTCTAGAGTCTCCAAGCTCCTGTTCAAGCTAGGTCCTTCACACAATTCTTTCACCAATTCTCCAATGAATCTTGCTTAACCTTTTCCATGAGAATTCCATCAATATATAGGACAGGATGAGATGGTTACTTGGATAAGAATGATCCCACAATATCAAGGAAACTAGTACAAAGATAACCATTCGAATGCCAACCCATTCTCTAGAAGATTCCCTTCTAGAACCATCGATACTTCATCTTTTTCCAAGATTTAGAACAAGTTCACACCCTAGATATGTAGCACAGTGCGAGAAGTTCGCACCCTAGCTGAAGGCAGCCTACAAGAATGGGTCATTCTCGCACCCTAGGATATAAGCAACCTGTGAACTTTCTTCAAAAATATGTTTTCTGGGAAGAGATGAATGTCACTTTTCTCAGGAGAAAGTTCTTATTAGGAGCCTGAGTACACCATCATCAATACACCATCAAGATGACCAAAAACATGGGTAACATAATGCCCCCCAAAGTATGAGGCCGGAATCAGTGACAACTGAAATACTTTGTAAACTATGTGAGTGTGTTAGAAACCAGAAGCGCACCTAATCAGAAACCTGCGAACACCCAAGCATCTACAGAATATCATACTAGTTCTAAGGTAGGCATTCTCATACTCAGATCACAGACAGATGAAATTATAGGCATAGACCATGGCCACCAATCATACACTGTGGATCCATGCCATCAAAATATAGCATAGCCACCATGAATACACTGTGGATCTATGCAAGAAAATTCAAACTAAGATGACATAGCCACGAGACATACAAAGTGGATCTATGTGTCACAAATTATACATATTCCATCATAACCTGGAAAAAGAGATGGTATCCAGGGTCTTTAATCTCGTCGCCCAAAAGTACGAATCTAACCATGTGATTACATGTGTTGAAGTCGAACATGGTAGAAACCACTTGATTATCGATCATTGATCAAACCGTTAACAAGTGCAAGGGAAATCACCATTAATGTCAATGCCTCCCAAGGTACACTAGTACAATCCTTCAAATGTGAATGAATGAGTTAAGGTCAAAGATCCGACGGAATCTTTTGATCAAGGATCAATGATGTAAACCCACTGTCGAAAGCAAGGAAACCTGCCATTGAGGCATGCAGGTCCCAAGGTACCAAAGAATTTCTAAGTCTTGTTTCCGAATAATGAGCTGAAGTCGACGGAACAAAACTCGTCACAAGAGGGCCTTGATGTATCCCCCATCAATGACACGAAATGAGTAACTGATTTTGAAGGTGAAACAGAGTATGATTTAAGTTGTACTAGACACAAGGAAGGCCGACATGAAGAGAATGGACAACTGCAGATGGCCAACTCAATAGAGGTTTCATATGAACTTCTCTTGAACATATGAATGACACGACCAATGATTTGGAAGCATTGACTTAGAGACGACGCAGGGTATGACCTTGTAGCAAATCGAATGAGAGACAAATGGATTTCCCAAACCGGCTTCAAATAATGAATATGGGGTGTCATGTTCAAGAGTGACACTTACTGCCAATTAATGTGAATACGAGAACACATCCCTTTCCCAAATTTCCCCCCACCATTTCTGGCGAGTACCTCTTTATTTTTACACAAGCTTGAGGAGGATAACATATGCTTGTTGATATAGGCTTATCCTTCAGATAAGTCCTTCGGAGTATGTTTAACGAACCCTAGGAAGGAGTGGTTCGGTCCCATTACGGGTCTGTCGATGTTTGTTTAACGAGTCCAAAGATAGAAAACCCGAAGGTTTTTCATGATTATAGAGTCTAGAGAAACACTTAAAATAGAACTCTCTCAGTTCCTTTTTTGTAAAATAGTCCGATGAGACCAAAAAAGAGATAAATTATCACCCAACAAACGCTTTCTTCTAATACTTTATCGAGCGTGAAAATAGCAAGGTCTCTCGGTTATCTTTTCATGTTTAGAGAGTCTGAAAAGAGCTTAAAGAAGACTCCAAGGGGGTTGCTTTTTCGTATAACCTTGTTGAGCCCGAAAAAGTGATAAAAGTGTGCTTGATCACGTTCTCATGGATTTTCGAGCATGAGAACGGACAAAGACCAAGCTCGAGGTTTTATATAAAAACCATAAAAAACAATAAAAACATGCAATGAAGAAGAAAAAATATCCGCATCCCTGTACATGAACATTGAAGTCGTTACGCCTGCAAAAGTTGTACTCAAAAGGGAATTAGGCATTAGGTTTTAATAAATAAACAATTATAAAATCCAATAAAATGATAAAAGTAAATATAAAGGGGTAAAAACTCTTTTTACCATATCATTTTAACTTTACCAATATTTGAGCCCCAAAACCCCTCTTTTACCCTTGAAATTTGGTGTTCGATTGCGGGAGTTACGAGCATCCATTCGACGAACCGTCATCGGTAGTGAGGTAGGCTCCTTGTCCTCTACCTTTTCATGGTTTAATTTTTCATTTTCATTGGCAAAAAACATTGTTTTGAGTTTGTTTTGGGGGTTATTATTGCGCTCAACCATTCTCGCAGGTGAGCTCAAAGGTGCCTGCGAGAACCTCGCACTGTGCCTAAAGGGCACCTGCGAGAACCGCAAAGTGTAATTTTTTTTTAAAGTTTTTCTCAATGAAAATATACCAAGTGTTGAATAGAGTTACTAATCTTCTTCTTGTGCTTCTTATGTAGGTATTTGGCCATCACCATGGTTCTGGAATGGCGTGAAAGGGAGAACGAAGAAGATGATGACATTGTCGGAAATCATCTGGCCACCATTGTTGCTTTACGAAACTGTGGTCTTCTGAAGTTCTTTCGTATCCCGGGCATGAGGGACAAAGTCAAGTTATTGGAGTACCTTGTGCATATGTGGGATCTCAACCAGCAGGTATTCCATGTAGGGGTTCACACATTGTCCTTGGATATTGAGTACATTTACTTCTTGACAGGACTGTCACGACGTGGGTACCACATGAGCCTAAATGGTAGCAGAGGTGGTGGGTTTCCCATGAGTGAGTACCGCCACTTGCACTGTGTTCTAGAGGCAAAGAGGAGCAAAGGGAAAGTTTTCATTTGGGGAGTGCGAGATTTGACCCTCTACACTATTTTGTTCACCATTGCTTACATGGATGGGAGTGCTTCTCCTCACATGGGTCTTCAGAGCTACTTTCAGTATGCCATAGAGTGTACTGAGCCTCGGGTTTTTAACTAGGCAGATGCAGTGCTTCATAGCATGAAGAGATAGTTGACCAAATGCAGGCAAGGCAACCTGAAGCAATTCGGGTACGGGTCTTTTTTGGTGTCCTTCTTTCTCGAGAGGGTTCCTTTACTGAGACTACAGGTTGAATGGGATTTACCAGCTCCAACAGATCCAAGAATGTTGAGGTGGTGTCAGCTCATGGCCCGACATGTGGCTGGACTGATTATCAAATATAATGACACCTTCTTCGACTGGTTGTGACCACAGATGCTAATGGTCAATGATTATGCTTATGTCGGGTTGGATTTCCGAGGAGATCCAAACTTGGTCTTGCCCGAGGGCACTCAATGGGGGGAACTTGGTAATAAGTACACATTTTTTATTTTTAAATGTTTTTGTGAATTTTATCATATGAAAATGTTTTTTTTAATGTTCATCCAAGGTCTAACTACAAAATCCTTTTTGATGACACAGATGTGGAACCTTACCGACCTCCTGGTACTTCTCCTATTCAGCGATGAGGAGAGATGGAACCAGTGCCACAATGGGATGTCGAAGATTATGAAGTGGTGGAAAAAAACATAGAGGGTTTGATAGCAGACATTTCGGATATGCCCCTTGGAGAAGTTCCTCGACGTTATCAGCGTCATACAGTAGGAGTGTCAGAGTCCATTGGTCGAATTCTTCGTAGTGTTTCCCGGGAAGTCATGTGTTACCATGAACATCATCCATGACGTCACTTTGTAGAAGCTATGAGCTTCAGATTTTGAAATTTTGGTCCTCGGACATAACTTTTTGTAAAAAATCTTTTGATAGTTATATATACATACGGCTTCTACCAGTTTATCTTGTGTTGTGTGAAAATTGATGTTCTTGATTTATAAATGATCCAAATGTCTGTCTAATACATAGTTAGCCAATGCATCAGTTAATGTATTTATACATCTAGGAATATGTTGATATTCAATATAATCAAAATAACGTTCCAAGAGGCAAATTCGCAAATACACCTGTAACAAAGTAGGACTTCGAATAATATAGACATTACTTAACTATAGTACTACAAGTTGCGAATCAAGTCACACAACCAAATGACAGATTCCGAGTGAGATAGCATCAATCAACAATTCGATAACAACGCTATACTCTGCAATATTGTTGGTCGCATGGTCGAGACACACACCTCGTAAGGAGACAAGTTCGTTTGTAGGGGCGTAAATTGCCCATGCAGCGGAAGCAAGGTTTTGAGTACTACGGTTAGCGCCATCAACGAAGCCAATGTAGGGTAGTGAAGACTTTGACATCTGGAAATCAAACACAATGTCACATGAGGGAAGAGACCAGATAACGACAAAAACAAGCTACAGTAACACACAAGAAGTATGATATAATAAAAATACAGGTACTCATGCACAGTTGATCTTATAAGGACCTTGCCACATGGCTTCGAATTTTCTAGCTCCTAGCATATCTCTATATTGTTCACAGAGGAGAACGAGATCTCCTTCAGAGAAAATGCGAGGCTTGACATGTTTGTCTTATTGGGCCTTGACACATTTTTTCTGGGTTTCTATGACTAGGGTAGCATCACGTCAAGTTTCGTCTAATCACATAAGATACAATAGACATTCTTTCTCAGTAGAAGTGTTTGGTAGGAGTTCAACAACTAGTTTTAAAGAGGGTATCTCGCATTCAATCGGGAGAATGGCTTCCAAACCATAGACTAACCGGAAAGGTGTAAACCCAATAGCGGACTTGACGGATGTTCGGTAAGCCCACAATGTTGAAAACAACATTGTGTGTCAACTTGTTTTGTGAATCCATATCATTCGCCAGAGCATAGTTATGAGAACTTTGTTAATTGCTTCGACTTGGCCGTTGGCTTGTGGGTAATAGGGCATTGAGTTTTCATGGAAAAGACCCAACTTTTCAGTAAGTTCGGACATCATGAAGTTTCTAAAGTGGCTACCATGATAAGTGATGATAGCCTGGGGAACACCAAAATGAGGTATGATGTGATTAAAAATGAATAATGCTACGGTCTTTCCAGTGTTGTCAAATGTCAACATCGCCTCAACCCATTTCGTAAAGTAATCTACGGCTACAATAATGTATCCATGCCCCCCGACCGAGTGAGGGTGACATGTCATGAAATCGATGCCGCATTTCACAAAGGGACCAACAAAGACCACAGGATGAAGAGGAGTGGGATGTGACCGTATCTTTTGATTACAGGTCTAGCAAGCATAGAATTTTTGAACAACGATCATGCAGTCGTTAAATAAAGAAGGCCAAAAATACCCTGCTCATAAGATATTCTGGGCAGTAGCATACCCAGACATATGACCACCACAGGCTCCATAATGGTAGTCATTCAAAGCTTTCTCAGCTTCGTCGAATGTTAGGCAGCATCGAAAAACAGAGTTAATCCCCCGACAATAAAGAGTATCCCCGAGGATAATATATTGATGGGCTTGGTAGCGTATTCGATGTCAGTCAGTACTAGACAAAGTTGGCCAGAAATTCTGGGTTTGGAGATATATGATGATATCGCCATACCAAAGATCATCAGAGAGGATGAGGAAAAGGGATTCATCGGGTAATGAATCAACTGCTACATTTTCCGTTTCAGAATAGGGAAAGTCGCATATCAACTCAGCAAAAACTAAGGACTTTATGGACTTGGCACGTTCGAATGCCAAGTCAAACTCCTGGAGTATCATGATCCATTTGGATTATTTTCCCCCTAGAAATTTACATGTAAGAATGTGTTGCATAGGGTTGCAGTTAGAAATCACTATAGTCTTGCGAGAGAGGATATAGTGCCGGAAGTGTTGGACAGATTGGACGGCTGCCAAGGCCAATTTTTCGACATGTAAATACTTGGTTTAGGTAGGTGTTAGACTTTGACTCAAGTAATAGATAACATGTTCGTCGTTAGCATCGTCCTCTTGGATGAGAACCATACCAATGGTGTAATCTGAGGCTGCAAGGTAAAGGAAATAATCGTGACTGTAATTAGGGGGAAAGAGAAGCGGAGAATGTGTTAGGGACAATTTAAAAGCTTCGAAAGCATTTTTTGCGATGGTATGCCATATGAAATCAGACCCCTTTTTGAGGAGCCCCGTAAATCCACGAGTTATCTCGACATAATTTGGGATAAAACGACGAAGAAATTTTTCTTTCCCCTCCAAAATTTGTAACTGGCAAAGTGTAGAAGGAGGAGGGAGATCAAGTATCACCTCAACCTTTAAAGGATCCACCCTGATCCATTGACGCAAAACAATAAAGCCTAGAAGTCGACCGGATTCCATGCAGAAAACACACTTATGAGGATTCAAACGTATACGGTAAAACCGACAGCGGATGAAAATGGCTCGGAGGTGGGTTGGATGATCGACTTGACGCATTGAGTGAGCGGGTAAATCGTTCAGATATGGTTGTACGATGTGCTTGTATCATGGAAAGCATAAGACATAGCGTGTTGAAAAGTTGCGCCAACGTTCTTGAGACCGAAGGGGAGTTTTCGATAGGCAAAAATACCTGAAGGAAAAATAAAAGTAGTCTTATGTTGATCCTTGGGAACAATGTTGATTTGATTATACCTGGAGAAACCATCCATCAGAGAGAAGATTTCACTGCTGGCGCAATCGTCGACAATCTGATCGACGAAGGGGGTAGGAAAGTTGTCTTTGGGACAAGATTTGTTGATATCCCTATAATCAACGCATACACGAATTGTGACTTGTTTCTTGTCGATCAGGACAAGATTGGAAACCCAGTCGGTGAGGGCCACCGGGTAAATAAAGCCATCTTTGAGAAGTTTCTCGACTTCGAGCTTGATAGCATCTGCTTTACGGGGGTGAACTGGACGAAGGCGTTGTCGGACGGGTTTAACGTCGTGGTATGTCTTGATATAATGTATCACAATGTCGGTATCGATACCTAACATTTCTTCGTAGCTCCAGGCGAAGATGTCACGAAACTCTTTGAAAAGGGATGTGTAGGTGATGATTTCGTCAGGGGAACACGAAGCTCCGATATGGACATTTTTGACAATTCCAGGTTTGATGGATATCTCGAGGGGAATAGTGGGCGAGATATTTCTTAAGTTTCATTCGGAAAACACATCGTGTGTGTACTCGAGAATGATTGAGATGATGACAATGGTCAATGGGGTCAAGATCCACTGGTAGTTCTCAATGGTATGTTTCTCTAGGAAGAGGATGGAACGATGATGTCCATCATCCCAAGGGGTGTCCTCCATGACAGACATGATCATCTTGTCTATGGGAAAAATGACATGGAAGGGATATGGAGATAACTCACCAAGATAGGGGGTAGAAGGGGTTGCCGATTCAATGGCCTGATAGGCGGATTCGACCAGACTTAACGTCATTTCATTGACGTAACGAAGATGATCTTCAGGGTCAGGTACTATCCATGGGTCGTGGGATGCAGGAATTTCGTGAATCAAGGTAGAGATCATGTTGATTGAAGCAATGGACGAGCGTGGAACATTGGGTGGTGGAATGGGGAAAGTACCCATTAAGGAAGAATCTTTGAGAAGGCCTACACCGATGTTCTCATAACCCGGTGGGGTTTTAGCGATGAACGGTACGTTTCCAGTATGGGTATTGGAGTTAAAGAGGGCTAATTGGTCGATGATGACTACCTTCCCTTGATGTGGGAAAAATACCACATGAAAAAGGGTCGACACAACTGCATGCATGGAATCGATCCAGCTGCGGCCAAGCAGAAGATTGTAATCAAGAGGAGCGTCGAAGACTTCCACTTCGACTTGGACCATTTTTCCTTCTAACGTGATGGGAAATGAAGGAAGAACACCGTAGGGCTTAAAAATAGAGCCATTGAAGGCTTTGAGAGTGTTCTGGGATTCATTCAAAGAGGGAGAGCCAATGGCTTTCCAGCAAGTAAGAGACATGACACACGTCGAGGCACCCTCATCGATAACGATTCAGAAAATGTTTTTGTCATAGACAATCACTTGGATCTGGAATGCGAGTTGAGGGGGTAACCTTGGAATGTGATCTTCCAAGTAAAAAATTATTAAATTTGTATCCATCGAGTCGATTCCACCAATAGCTTTCAATAGTGCCTTCCGTTGTGTGGGACAACTTTGAAGGACTTCAAGGGCTGACATCGCAGAAGGTGCTTGTGCCAGATCTTCAACAATGTTGTATTTTTGAGCAACACGAGCATGAGGATTGAAAGCCGATTTATGAATGACGCCGTTTGGGGGGGGGTCAAAGAACTGTGTCAAGGCTCAGTCATTCAATATGAAGAGGACCGTTGGTAGGTGGAGTCACGAGAGAGGGTTGTACCAATGAAGGAGGTAGGTCATCAACCTTCTCTTTAGAGGGAGAATAATCTTTGGTTCGAGTGGTGAGTTCAATGTCTTTCTTCTTTGAATCGCTAGTACACATCAATACATAGGATGTAGTAGAAGGTAAGGGTTGGTCATGAATGATCAATTGAGCCTGTTGTTGAGACGGGAAGGGTTGGGACAAAACGACCAGAGCAGGTGGTTTTGGGGCTCCTTGAAGGAACTTAGTGACCTCAGCACGTCGTGGACAATCCTTCATGTAGTGATCATCACCACAGATAAGACAAGGGTATCAAGGTTTGCACTTATCCTGATCGTCAACAGGTGTAGCTTTGGTTTTCTCTGCTTGAGAAGTATTTTTGTCCTCCTTATTCTTACCCCTTCTCTTTTTGAATTTTTTTTACCGGTAGGGGTAGATTGAACTGCATTTACCTCATAAGTCTTGCCGGTGGGAGGGGTAGGAGACAGAGCATTTTGAACATTATAAGAATCATTTTTGGGGTTGGTTCTTGAGGTGGAATGTGGTTGATCCTGGAAAGTGCCAATCACACCGTCGGCTGCATGAGAAGAATCTGGAGTAGTTGAAGTGGAGGAAGTGGAAGGAAGAAGTACGTTAGGTAGTAAGTCATAAAGGGTACTTGTTTGTGAGTAAACGAGGTCAAGGTATTGAGCACAACTTATGGCCTAGTCTTCCGTGACCACTCCACCCATGGAAATGTCACGACTGATGTTGTTCACAAATGATTTTGTGAACCACTCTACCAACAACTGATCGGGGAGTTCAAGTTTGATAAGATGTCGTCTCCGTCGCCACTCATGAATGTGATCAGATATATGAGTGGCTTTGTTTTGTTTGAAAGAACTCAAAATCTCAGTCCCCATTTCATAAAGGATCGGTAATTGGTAGTGGGTGAGGAAATCCATATCTAGGGTGTTGAAGTCAATGAAGAAACCTCGTGGTAATTCTATATACCACTTCATAGCAGAACCTATGAGGGTTCGTTGAAAAAGACGTAAACGAATAGAGTCATCCATAAACGAGTTGGATGAGCACCAGAGGTGAAAATTCATGACATGCTTTTTCGGGTCCTCTCCCGCTTTTCCATCGAATTTAGGGATGTCTGATGGTAGCTTGGATGGTATAACAGGCCATTGGGGAGAGTGACAAATTGGATCATTTAAAATCCTTGGCAAATCCAGAAGATACAAAGTGGCCAAGAAGGGTAATTGTCAATTCACATGCGGGTACTGGTGGCTTTGGGGAGGAAGCCCCATCGGAAAACTAGTAGGACCATAAGCAGTCTGCATATAATGTGAATACCCAGGCAAATTCAGTGGTGGTTGGAGAGGATAGTAGCTCATGGGATTGTATCCTTGAATAGGGACGTGAGTTTGAGCATTCGAGCCCCAAATAGGATTGGACGTACCGGGATATGATTGGCCTATACTAGGGGGTATCACGGATGCAGCTGGAAGTTGTTGCCCCCAAATCGATTGAGGAGTATGTTGTATCAGATGATTCCAATACTGAGCCGAGGATGGAGGTATGTTTTGTCCACAAGGTGGGGTCTTTCCTCCTATCGGAGGTGATGTTCCAATTGGGGGCAGCGTTCCAATTGGGGGATGTGTTCCAATTGGGATTTGCATTCCAATAGGAATTTTCCCACTGAGAGGGGGTTGAGTCATACTTCCTTGGTAAAATTTTCAACCAACGGGAATCTGGTAATTTGGTGTGAATGACGGAATAGTGCCACTAGGAGTAAGACTGCCAGTGGGGGATGAGAAAGGTCCTCCAAAAGGAGATTGAGGGAGTGTTGGAATAAAACTGGGAAGAGAGTGTCCAGAAGAAGAGGGACCACCAGGAGATCCAGATGGGGTTTTCATAGGAGTGGGAATGGAATCATTCAATGCACGATATCTAGGCGGTAGTGTTGGGTGACGTTGGGCGTACGCGGTGTGCTGATGGGGGTTTGGCTAATTGCGGTAATCCTGGTGTGAATACTCGTAGTATCTGTGTGATGGGCCATTTCTATAGGGATGGTCAAGATGTGGTTAGATCACAGGGTGTTTGTACCAAGAAAATAATAGGCAGTAGTAAACGATATTGTCTCTGTGTTAGAGATTTCAGAAACCACAGGTGAGATGATGGTTTCAATGCTTGATCCGACACCAAAAAGGTCCTGTCTAAAAATGCCCGTAGACCAAAAAGGATCTTGGCATTCTATGCCTGGAAAGGGTCCAACCGGTGATCCAAAAGACACAACAACTAAGTCTCCAGAAGAATTCACTTGCATAAACTATTGCTCAGAATTGGGGTGAAGTTGAAAGTCTTCTCGAGTATTGGTAATTTTAAAATGTTCTAGAGAGTCAGTTCATTCCACTTGTGGCGTGGTAACATCTTGGACTTCACTCTGCTAAGGAGAGCCCTCAGGTGAGCTTGTAGGCAGGGGTTGAGAACCTTCCAGATGCTCTGGAGATAAACCCTGCATTCTACGTGAACGACGTGGAGGATCTATTGTGAATGAGTTACAAACTTACGAAAAAAATCGTATGGTCAACTTGGGTAAACAAACAACACGCACTAGTAAACAAAATCTAGGAAACAATACCAAGCAAACAAGACCTTCTAATTCTAAAGTCACTAGTTGGTGATGAAATCCAATGTCGCAACAACAAGACAAGAAGGGGCTGGGCTAGGGTGGAAACGTTACGCTAACAACCTGCTTAACGGACTTACACCTTGGTGCAAACTCCCACACATAATCATGGGTATACCCTCCAAGGAGACCGAGTGAGTTTGGCCAACGTCAATTCTAGGTACCGTGAAGACTTGCCCCTTCACAGTCACCTTGTGTAAGACCCTAAAAATATAGGCCGCTAAGGTTACCACCGACAACAATAAATCCTGGGGGGAAAGTCGACAGTCCGATCCACACGTAGGGGCAAAGTATCTAGCCTGAAATCAACTCAAGAGGCTTCCACTCATCATTGTGGGTATACCTCCAAGTGACCCCTGTAATACGTGCAATCTCTACACCGATATCAACAAAGCAGGGTGAGTAACTCTGTCAATATCAATGCGACCTCGTGTTTGAACCTTGTGTGAGAAGGGCTTCCCAGGACAAGATGTTGCAAATGGAATTTGACACTCCTTAACAAAAGATGCTATTGTGTGTTTTGTGCTTTCGAGAGTGTATCTCTATGCCTAGTCCAAAGCGCTAGCCTAGCTAAATGTTGGTGTAATAGAGCCCTAGAAAAGAGTTACTAGTTAAATTTTACAATTGCGCAGTGTTATTAAGGGTTGTTTTTACTCAAAGGAAGCGGAGATGAAACTGATGTTGTATGAGACTCTGACCCAACGATGCATATATAGGAATGAAATATATCAATTTGCATTCAATGAATCCTATGTATGGGAGGGAAAGAGACGTTTTCTGGATCAATCTTGAACTACGATACACAATTTCCTTTAAAATGCAATTACAACAAATCACGCAACAATAACAATTCTCTATTGTTTCTTTTTCAATAATTTCAACAATTGATTTTCAATACTTTCGAAGAAGAAAATGCTTTTGAAAGAAAAACATTGTTCACTTTTCAAAAAGGACCTACACCATGATGGTGAGAGTGAAGAAAACAAAAATCTAATGAACAAGCAATAGACAAAAACCCAACCAATCTTTCAATGGAAACAAAAATAACAAGCAAACCAAACTAGTCTTTTCAATTGCATGAGAAAAGTGATCTTCCAAATAATGAGCAAATGATAAAGACAAAGGATCCCAACTTTCAAACTGATCACCAGTTCTTAACCAAATGAGCACTCAGATATCAAAATCAGAGAGTATATCTTTGTCGAGAAAAGTCAAGAAACGAAAGTCGAGAAACAATGGACAGGAAGAGCCTTTGATTTCCTAAGACTGATCGTGCACAAAATCTAAAGACAAAAAAACATCAACCAATGGTCCAAGAAGCTCTTTTCAGGCACCTATACTGATCTGGGCAGCTGAACATGCAAAAATCTTAAATCCAAAATTTTGAAAAGAGGGTTCACAGGCTAACAGTATTACACAGTGCGAGAATGGGTCATTCTCGCAGGATAGCTTTGAGCAGAGTGTGAGAACCTCACACTTAACCTAAAAGAAGAGTGTGAACTCAATATATTCTCGCAGGCCACTGTGGGATGCAGTGCGAGAATGTCTGAAACTAAGAAATTTTTTGGAAAAAGACAAAAAATTTGAAGGGCCTTCTGGACCCAGAGGGTCTATCAGGGTATCCTGAAGACTCAGAGATTGATATGAATGGAGAAAGGTAAATCAAGAGAAAATGGCCAAGGAAAAACACCAAAAAACACAAAGAAAACGAGTTATTTCCCCAACGAAGTCACCAATTTTGTTATTGGACTAATCGGTAGGTGCAGACACTAATAGATCTCCCTAGATTCACCTGGATCTAGAACAAAACATGATAGGACATGACTCTTTCCCTAAGCTATGACCATTGAATTAGCTAGTAGGGAGGAACGAGTAACATACCTTTGTATCGCTTCCTAGGGTCTCTGTTGCTCCCGCTTCACTCCGGTGCTCTCGTGAGGTCAAGACCGAGACAACACAAACCAACCAAAGTGAAGATAGAAAAATATATTCAATTTTCAACTTATTTGTATGATCAAGGAATTACACAATAAAGTAAGAATGACTTTATGGGAAAAGGACATGCCGCTGTATCATATTAATCGAAAGTAGAAGATACAACCTGATCGCCTTGATGTCGCAA
>JZKD02S2371899.1:880766-894799 GCA_000966675.3 Picea glauca
TCCTTTCGGTGGCTCTTGGTTCCAACACACACACACTTGTTTGATCCTTGTATGAAGAAGATCCAATTCCTCTTGATAGACTTGCTAGAGTTGTTACCTATGATTTTGGTCGTCATGATGATGTATTGAAATGGTGAACTCAGGCTCTTCATTAGAACTTTCTCCTGAGAAAATTTACCTTCATCTCTTTCCAGAAATCACATTTTGGAGGAAAGTTCGCAGGTTGCTAATACATTTGCCTGCGAGAATGCATGATTCTCGCAGGCTGCCTTAAGCCAGGGTGCGAGAAGTTCACACTGTGTATAAATGCTAGGGTGCGAACACTTTCTAAAGAAGGGAAAAACATGAATTATCGAATCTTCTAGAAGGGAATCTTCTAGAAGGATGAGATGGCATTCGAATGGTTATCTAAGTAGTGGATTTCCTGATATTTTGGGATCATTCTTATCCAATTAACCAATTCATTCTTTCCTATATATTGAGTGAATTCTCATGGAAAAGGTTAGAGGCAAGAGAATCAAACAAGAAAGAGATTTATTGGAGAATTAGTGAAAGAATGTGTGAAGGATTGAAGCTAAAACAACTAGAGAACTCCATCAAGGTCATCAAAGGTGGTTGATCTTATTCATGCAAGTGAGAAAGTGTGTGTGTCAGAGCTAAGGGTCATCGAAAGGAAGTTTTCAACATCAAGGCTCAGGTTGTAATATTTACTTTCCATCAATATGATACAGTAATGTGTCCCTTTCCCATAAAGTTAGTTCTACTTTATTGTATAACTCCTTGATCATATACATAGATTGACTGTTGAATAGATTGTACTTTCTTCACTTCAATTGGTTTGTATTGTTTTGATCTTGACTGTATGAGAGCACTGGAGAGAAGCAGGAGCAACAAAGATCAAAGGAAGCAATCATAAGGTATGTTCTTTAATCGTGTCTCCTAGTACATTCAATAGTTAAAATCTAGGGAAAGAGTATCATTCTGTCTTGCTTTGTTCTAGATCCAGGTGGATCTAGGGAGATCGGTTTGTGTCCGCACTTACGGATTTATCCAATAACAAGAGTCTCTAAGCTCCTGTTCAATCTAGGTCCTTCAAAAAATTCTTTCACCAATCCTCCAATGAATCTTTCTTAACCTTTTCCATGAGAATTCCATCAATACATAGGAGAGGATGAGATGGTTACTTGAATAAGAATGATCCCACAATATCAGGGAAACCAGTACAAAGATAACCATTCGAATGCCAACCCATTCTCTAAAAGATTCCCTTCTAGAACCATTGAGACTTCATCTTTTTCCAAGATTTAGAACAAGTTCACACCCTAGCTATCTATCATAGTGCGAGAAGTTCTCACCCTAGCTGAAGGAAGCCTGCGAGAATGGGTCATTCTCGCACCCTAGGATATAAGAAACCTGCGAACTCTCTTCAAAAATATGTTTTCTGGGAAGAGATGAATGTCACTTTTCTCAGGAGAAAGTTATTATTAGGAGCCTGAGTACACCATCATCAATAAACCATCAAGATGATCAAAAACATGGCTAACAGTTGCTCGGCGGATTACTGATGCGAGCCACCGAGTGAAGGGGACAAAGGAGGGATATGACCTCCTTTGTAAGGAAAAGAGTTAAAAGGGGCAGGAGTGCCCCCCATGTGACCTTGCAGAGGACTGCTAAATCTCCCTACCCCAAGACCCAAAGTCTATAAAGTGGAGTAGGAAAGTACAAAACTTGTACCAAAACTAGGCATCCCGTATGAGAACGGAGGGCCTGTCGCACTTGGTGTGAAAGGGTTTGTGGCCGCCACCAAAGATGGGATCAGACCACTGTACGAAGTAGTTGCGGTCGATACCATGGTGGATCAGACCGATGACGGTGGGTTAGGAGATGAAATCTCTCCTTTGGTGACAACCGTGGTGGGAATTGAAGAATTCCCAGAAGGAGTAACAACATTTGTTTCCATTGCTGTGTGCGACATTGTCTGGCGCTCGTAAAATTGAATTGGTACAATGAAAGGTGCCAAGAAATCAGTGGTTGGTGTTTCAAACGAGCCAAGAGTGGTCGCTTCAAGGTCCAAAATGGTCGATTCCTCTGGGGGTTGTTCGAGAATAATGGTTTGTAACCCGGTCACTTCAAAAGACCCTTGTTGGTCTAGCTTTCGCCTTAATGGTGGTGGGGGTGGCTCCAGTGTAACCGACAGCAGGCCAAGAAGCCTTTGTGACTGGTAGAGCTCAGGATCCTCCACTGTGTGAGAAGATCCAAGACACTCTAAAAGTTCAAAAGTAACACACACTAAAAAAAAATTCGTTAGGAGATAAGACAAGCAAACACTAAATTAATTGGAAGAACAGTTACAACAACCAACACTAGAGTAACCTACCGATGCAAGTGAAAATTGAACATGGAATCACCCTCTAGGTATACTCTACAAAGAATGGCCTGATGTCTATCCTAGGTACCATGGTATACACCCTCAGTCACCTGTGTATGTCCCTAAAAATATTGGCAACTAGGTTGCCAACGCGCGAACAGTCACTAGGCAGGTACAGTCGAAAGTCAGGTAGACCACAATGAGAAGGGTATCAAGCTCGAAACCTGTCAAGGGTATCAAGAGAAAATGTTCTGAAAGAAAAATGAGGACCTCGAATGGATTCGAGAGCCACTAAGTCCCGTGGAAAATGCAAACGACGGAATCCCAAAACAAGCCCTCTATATGTGTTCTCCACTACGATTGGTCCAGCTTTAGAGGGGTTATCTCCACTACCTTTCCACACACGACCTCGTGTTTATCCCCTGTTTTAGAGGGGGGTCCCAGATAAATTTCATGACACTGGACTTAGACACTCCCTATATCAGACTCCAATGTTTGATTTTAAATGGCCTTGAAGAGTTTCCTCTCCAACCTAATCCAAGGCCCTAGTCCTGAACTAGTATGTGAACCCTATAAACATAAAAGTTTAGTAGATTTTAAATTTAGCGTTGATTTTATGGATTTGTCTTATGTCATGGGGAATGAGGGTGAAACTAATGATGTGTAACAAATGAAAGAAAAAAATGAATAAAAAAAGATGGAAACAAAACTTTTACTGAATGCAAAATTTCAACAACTTTTCAAAAGAAATATTTTTAATTTTTCTAAGATTTTGGACAACAAACTCAAAGGAATTTCACTCGACTACGAGCTACTTATGATCTAAGTGAACTACAAAAACTTATGAAATAAAATACTTTTCCTTGGCTAATGATGCAGAAACACACTCTTCAACCAAATAAGAAAATGAAAAGAGATTTTTTATTTATTTAAATGCTAGTAAAGCAAGAAAGGGAAAATACCGACAAGAAAAAACCATGAAAAACAAATTCTAGCCTAATCGCAGATTGCAAAGAATTAGGTCAAAAATCACACACTAGCAATTTTCTTTTAAAAACAATGACTCTCACACTTGTCTAAAAACCTTTAAAAATTCATTTATTTTCAACTGAGAGAAAGCAGGCTAAGGGTAAGATGAATCCTAAGCTACTGACTGCTCTAACAGAGATTCAAACACCTGAGAGGAATAATTTTTTTCAAAGGAAAGGATGAATGCCTTACCCTCAACAAAAAGTATCATGCACAAGCACGCGACTGTTACTCAAACAACATGCGTGCGAACGCGCGCTGGATAGAGACAGAGGGCGTGTACATGTGGGTTGACCTTGTACAGGCTGCATGTATATCTAAACTTTGAGAAAAATGAAAAAAAACAGACCAAACCAGGAAGAGACCACTGATATTGATAACCAGGATCCCTTGAAGGCTTGGACACTCTTTCTAACAGAAAAAAAAAATAATGTAAGGAAAAAATGATAAGGCAAAAACAATCTGAGATAGGACTGCTAGAAAACAAGACTCAGACAGAATTCTAGAAAACCCCCTGAGAATGTGGGATTCTGACAGGGAAGAGGATGACTGCCTCTGAATTTATCTAAACTCTACACACTACTGCTACCTCGTTAGCTAGTGTGCACACATGGGCTGTAAGAGGGTAGGGCATAGGTACACGCATGCAGACCTTGTGCAGGCCACGTGTACCTCTATGGGTCCCAAAAAACACAGTCAAGAAAAAGACAGGGAAAGCTGGTATGGAAAACCAGACTCCCTGCTAGCTCAGACCTTACAAAAACTAAAAAGAAAAGACAGGCAAGAAAAAATAGTCTTTAAACTACCCAAAAACTAAATAAAATTCCAGGAACCCTAGAGAGTTTCCCCAATATGGTCGCCAATTCTGTTGTTGGGAAAATATCCCTACGGACTAGCAAATAGAGTTTAGACTTTGCATGCAGATATAACCGAAGAGAAATTACTTTCTACCTTCATCCCTAGATTTAAATCCCCTTTTCTTAGTAAATGCATGGAAAGATCAACCTACCTCGTTCCCGACGTTTGATGTTGATCCTCCGTTGTGCTTGATTACTTGTTCGCAATACTCCTTCCAAAGATGAATTGCATCCAAGACAAGAAACAACTATGCATGCATACTACTTATATACTAATGGGTTAGAAATCCAAACATATACTGATCAAACTATAAACAGTTCATGAATTGGAACGGGAAAAGCATTTTCTTTATTACTTTGAATGAGTCAAATTACAAAATTTGAAACCGACCACCGCTCCTCGAACCTAATCCTGGGCTCCTCTTCTTCTGTCCTCCAACTACTTTTCTTTGAATCTCCTTCGGCATAAGGAAAGGCTAAAGGGTTGGGACAATGGGAATACGTAAATGGGCAAAGTTTCTTTGCTATATTTTTCCTCCTCCAAATGGGACCCCTACCCCTTCTTTTATAGGCTAGAAGGAGATAGGTATTTGGACGAACCCCCGTCCATGCATGACCGGGAGTTTTAGTTAACTCACCCATAGCTTTTTGTTCCATCGGCAACTTTCCTTTTTTCGTGCTTTTGTTGATCCACGCGGGCTGTTTTGGGTCAGCCAGTGTGTACACGCATGCAGTAATGGATTAGGGCGCATGGGCCTTTATAAAAGAGGATTTTCAAAGAGTTGTTCAACAGTGCTTTGGAAAAGAAGGGATATGAGATGGCCTGATGCCAGGTAAGCATGTGTGGTGAAATTTAGGGTTATAACACCAGAGGCTTTGTTAAATCTTTATATTCGGGAGCCTAGCTCTACCATCGATACCTACAAAAATGGCAAAAATGCCTACATATACTTGGAACTGACTTAGGTGTTGAAGGCACGATCACATCATGAGTTCAATGCTTGATGTCAAGGAGCTTATCTGTTAGGTTGTGCATGCATACGTTGGGTAGAATTCCCATGTAGTCTTCTATCAGACGCAATCCTTGTCAGGATAGACTGACAATCTGCCTCTACACTTTGTCCTTTCCTAGCCTTCTATTTATGGAAAGAGACGATGGTCAACCACCGTCAACTGCCTCAATAACTTCTTTTTCGGGATCAGACATGGATTGGTCAACTTTGCATCTATAGGACATGGAAGTCTCCCTTTGGTGTTTTCTGCTTCATTGGACTGCTGCGAGGGGACTCATATGGAGGATGTGGATGAGGGTCTGATGGGGGCGATGGCGTCAACACTGTGAGGGTGAAATGAGAGGTGCTAAGGTGGAAGCACCAGGTGGCCAAGAAATGGAGGTTGTGACACCAGATGATGAGGCGATGTGCCACGAGAAGGTGACAGGGAGGCCGCAATGTGACAGGTTGGGGAGTGGGGACACGACACAGGTGGGAGTGGCATGGAGCAAGAGAGAGGCACATGGAGGGAGGAGGAGGAATAAAGGGAAAAGGAATATGACATGGGGGGAAGTAGAAACTGAGGGAAGAATGCGGGGAGGAACACCTAGCAGGGGATGGCAGGTGGGAGCAAGGAAATGGGAAAAAGGGTAGGCCAGAATGGCACTGAGTGGAAGACACATGGTGGAAGGCGATAAGTGGAGGGAGTCGGAGATGTGACAAGGGGATTTTAGGAGGGCCCACATGAAACCACCCATTCCGGACCCCCCCTCCCCTATTAAAGGTAGAACAGTGGGGGGGGGTCTAAAATTAATCCTCGGTCACATATATGAGCTTCCCAATCTAGGTCGTTGAGAGATGCATGACTAATTCCGGACCCCCCCCCTCTTCTTTAAAGGTAGAATGGCGGGGGGGCTCCGGAATCCAACCCTGACCGTAGATCTGGGCGTGCAGATTTTGGTATCCTAAATTTGCCTACCGCTTAACGAAACGTGCATTTGCACCCCAAACTTAGGGTAAGTGGGTTTTTACCCCACTTCTTGCCATATTTTCTCCAAAGGGGGTCGCCTATTAGGAAAAATACCCGCCTACATGCTTAGGTGCTAACATTAGGCTCCATGGGGGATAGTGTCATCCATGTGATGCTCTAAGAACTCATTCTGCAGTTCCAATGCGTTGTTGTTGGGCTATGGAGTCATTTATTAAGCTGAAGATAAACAAAAAACGATATTTACAAAAATAGAGGACCCGTTTACGGCTCAGAAAAAAAACATTTCTTCAGGAAATGCCCATTTACTGGGCCATTAAAAAACTTCTTCACCCTCCAAATCCTGCAACCTGTAAGTGTTATTCGAGAATACTTCAGAGATTTTGAAGGGCCCAATCCAGAGGGAATCAAACTTGTTGTGTTTGCCTCTATCCTGCTTGGGTGCATCCCGCTTAAGCAACAAATTTCCCATCTCGAATTCCTTCTTCCTGAACTTCTTGTTAAAGGCCTGCTTGATCTTTTGTAGATGATTGTAAGCTCTGTCCATTACCTTCTCCCTGATCTACTGCACTTCCACCACTTGATGAATTCTTCTGACCATATGGTCTGGCTCTTCTTCATGACCTTGAAAGAATTTCGCTACAGGTAAAGCGAGCTGAGTGGGAAAAACAACCTCTGTCCCATAAACAAGTTGAAAAGGTGAGGTGCCCAGGGAATTCTTCATTGTCACTCGATCGGCCCATAGAGCGAATTTGAGCTTTGAATCCCAGGCCCTCTTATTGTCTTCCAATAATATTTTAATGAGTTTGATTAGAATTTTATTTGAATATTCCTCCAGTCCATTTCCTTGATGATAATAGGGAGTGGAGTGAATTAGTGAAATATCGAACTACTCATAGAACTTAACTAGAGGCTCAGACTTGAAAGAAGCAACATTATCAGTGACAATTCTAATGGGACAACCAAATCTGGCTATGATATCCTCCAAGAAGCTGATAATTACCATGTGTGAAGCACTCCTGGTGGGGTCATATTCTATCCACTTGGTGAAATAGTCTGTTGTAGTCAGGATCCATCTTTGCTGGCCACTTGAAGGAGGATGAATTTTTCCAATGAAGTCCAACCCCCACTATTGAAAGGGTGTTGAAGCTACTATAGGCTTTAGTGGCAGAGATTTGAGCTACTGGCTTACTAGGAACCTTTGGCATTTGATGCAAGCATCGGTGAATAAGGTGGGCCAGTAGTACCCAACCATGAGAATTTTGTGGGCTGTGGTCTTCTAGAAATGATGACCTCCACAAAGGATGCTATGGAAATCAGACATAACTTTATGGGCCTCTTGTGGGTTCAGACACCTCAGAAACACCTCTAGAGGATCTCTCCAGTACAAGGCTTGGTCAATAAGGAAATATCTGATCGCCTTGAGCTTTAAATATATTGCCTTGATTTTTCCCATCCCATCAGGAGGCTTTAATTCTTGCAAAAAATACAAAATGTCTCTGTACTAGTTACATTCTGCTAGTGATAAGTCACCTTGAAAGATTTTGCTAGGAAACTCAGCTTGTTGATTTCCTGAGCAAGCATTGATGAAGCTAACCCCCAAGGCCTTGCAATTTGATTCAGCCAGTAGCTTGGCTAAACCCTTCCCTTTTATCAACTTGGTGGGCTTTATCTCCAGGTAAAACTCTAGGATCTTGGCAATCCATTTACCTCTTCTCCCATCTATGTCAGGTTGTATAAGGATGTCCTTCACAGAGGCTGAAGGAATGTATGCAGTCACCCTTGAATGCAAGACATAGACTCTAAAAGATTTGAGAGCTTTCACCAAGGCATAAGCCTACTTCTCCATGATCTCATACCTTATTTATACATCTCTCAATGCCTTACCGAAGAAGGAAACGGGTTGCTCTCACCCTTGCCTATTTTTCTGCAATAAGACCGCTGCTATTGTATCAAAAGAAGCAAAAGAAAAAAATAGGAAATCCTTAGAATAATCAGGACTAATTAGCACAGGTGCCTCAATTAATGCCCTTTTTATTTGGACAAAAGATTCTATGGGTTCAACAGTCCATTTTACTTCGTTTCCCTTTCTGAGCATGGTTGTGGTGTGTTTCACCAACTCAACAAAATTTGAAACGAACCTCCTCATAAATTTAATCTTCCCTAAAAAATCTTAAACTTCCTTTAGACCTAGGAAGTGACAGGTTCTGAATTGCCTCTACCCCACTGGGATCAATTCTCATTGCCTCTATTGATACTATATGGCCTAACAACTTCCCATCATTCATAGCAAACAAATATTTCTTGGGATTTAGGGAAAGGACAAACCTCCGACACTTTAAGAAAACTTTCCTCAAGTGACAAAAATGCTCTTTATTAGACCTGAAGAAAACTGTAATGTCATCCAGATAGATCACCACAAATTGATCTTTATCCCCCGATGAAAGCTATGTCCATGGCTCACTGAAATGTTGCTCCTGCATTCATTAGTCCAAAAGGCATTTTGGCATACATGAATGTCCCCCAAGGAGTGGTGAACGTTGTCTTTTCTCTGTCCTCAGGCATGACTGATATCTGATTATAGACAGAAAACCATCAATCATGGATATCCTAGATGCACCATTTACCCTCTGCAATATGTGCTCCATGTGGGGCAAAGGATAGTTGTCTTTCTTTGAGAACCTGTTCAAGTTTCTGAAATCGACACAGAGCCTGATTTCTCCACTTTTATTTCTTACTGGGACCAGATTGGCCACCCATTCAGAATATCTAAAGGGGACAATAATTTGGGCATCTAACAACTTCTTCACTTCTCTCTCCATGACAGGAAACAACATGGGATTTATCTATCTCAGCTTCTGCCTAAATGGCTTAGCCTCATCCTTCAGTGGGATCTTGTGTTCAATGACAGATGTGTCATATGTATTGAGGTCTTCATAGGTCCATCCAAACACATCAACAAACTCTCTTAATAACTCAGTATATTTGGCCCTCTGTTCTCTGGTCAAACTGCTTGACAACTTGACAAACTTAGACTCCTTCTGTGTGCCGATATTGCACTCCACTGTATCATCATCTCCATTTGAAACCCTACCCTTTACTGCCACATCATTTTTATCGAACAGTCTTTCTAAAGGGACCAGTCCCTTCAGAATGTGATTGCTAAGCAGGCGAATAATATGGTGATTAGAAATTCTATTTAAAAATACTTCTAGGTGAGGGTGACTTTCAAGATCAGGCTCCTGATCAATGTGCAATAAAGAAAATTCATCGACGGACTGAAGAAATTTTTCGATTTCAAGATCGTCTTCGAACACCTTCCAATGCTTGATATTGTCCGTAACAGATGACCTGTATCTTATCTCAACCCCATATTTGATCTCGGGAGGCAGAGGGATCCGGAACAGAATAGCTGAGATAGCTAAGGAATCGACCAAAGTATTTTCCTCTCTAGGAATAAAAGAAACGTTGAAAGCTAAGAAGAAATTATCAATCAGGTCCCACACCTCATTTCTGTAACTTCTTAGCTGAGGATGCTTATACTGATAAGCATTTATGACTTGTTGGATTATCAACCTTGCATCTCCAAACACTGCTATCTCCTTAATTCCCATTTCTTTTGCAGCCCTCATACCCAGAACAAGAGCTTCATATTCTACCACATTGTTGGTGGTTTTAAATTCTAGCTTGTATGATAGGGATATGGTTTCCTGACAAGGTGACACAAAAACCACTCCAGTGCCAGCGCCTATGCTAGAAGAAGCTTTGTCGAAGAACATATTCCAAACAAAGGTAGTTGGAGGATATATTTCATGATTAAAAATGGGTTTCTTTCTGATCTGTAAAGGGGCTTCAGGAGTCTCAATGATCTGCAATAAACTAGACCCCAAATTAGTGTCAAGTGCAAAGATGGGATGATTGGTGGGGTTTGCTTCATCACTAATAATGTAGGCCAGCTGAGATTCTCTATACAACCTCCTGTGTTCCCCTTCAAAGACTAGAATGGTGGCATATGTGAGATCCATCTGCAATGTTCCTCCAAGTCTTTTAATCCAAGATCTTGACAACAACATGCCAAACTTGGGGGGGACATCAGCTACTACAATGTCCATGACCACACTCTTCATTGGCAGCTGAAATAAAGAGACCACCAAGTATTTGATGACTCCAAGGCGTTGTACCCTCCTTGAATCAAAAGAGTACAAATCATGATAAGCCTTTGTCACTTCCAATCCCAATTATTCCATGACTATTTTGGGCATAAGGTTGTGGGAAGCTCCTGAATCCATGAGGAAATTATGCAACACCTTATCATGTATGTTCAAGGATGTGTAGAAGGGAGGGGATGAATCATCTCTGTCTTCTACCATGGGGAATAGGATGACTATTGGCTTTTCATCTTGAAGATTTACTAAGTCTATGGAAAGCTGGGAGGACTCATATTGTAGCAGCTTGGAGAGGGACCTTTCGAAATCTTCATTTTTGACTAGTTCTGAGAGGGGTACGAGAATTCTAATATTTTGAATTTCATGCTCAAAACTAAAGGATGGAAAAGGCTTAGTGGCTTCCCTTACCTCAGGGTTAGGTTCTTTAGTTGTTGGTGAAGTATTATGAGTTTTCTTCTCTTTAGTAGTGATTGTTACAGGCTTAGCAGGTTTTTCTGCTATGAGAGGTTGATCATGGCTATCAAAATTTCCTTCTTTCTTCTTTGACCTGAGATGATATCTGTTAGGAGTGTTGTGGGCCTTTTCCCCTTTTCCCAACTCATTGAATTGAATGTTCATAAGGGATTATTAATATATAGATTGAGTCAAATGGGGAAAAGGGAAGGTGTCCTCAATACAGTGAATTTCAGGATCGAGCTCATCAATATCCTCTCATTCCTCATGAGCAACTAGGTTATTTTGGAGAGGGGTTTGGATCCTCTACTCCTCTCTGTCTTTGCTTCTTTGTTCTCTTGGAAAATCCTGTGGAATATTATTGCTAGGCCTCTTGAAGCCTCTGTTATCAACATTTTGGGGATTTCTATATGTGGGCTTCCCTTCTAACTCCCACCTTTCCATTCTATCCGAAAGCGATTTTATCACTTTAGTTACCTTGTCCATATGAAGGGGAAGGGGAGAGGAATGGGATGGGGAGGCTTCATGCCTCTTCCTAGATATGTCTCTATCAGCCTTGTTCCTGAGTCGGTCAACAACCAATATGTTAGACTCTACCTCCATGGCTATGTCCTACATGTGAGCCAAAGTAGTGGCTCTCCTTTCCCTCAATAGAAGGTAGAAATCAGGATCAAAAGAGCTATAATAAGTGATCTTAGCAGAGGCTTCCGAGGGCTTTATCTCAACGAGGATTTTATTATACATTTTATTGAATCTCTTGGAGAAGTCAGAGACAGACTCTCCTTCCTTTCCCTTCAAAGACCCAAACTCTGTCATGTAATACATGAAGTCTTTTTTGTCTCGCCATTGTCTCAAAAAGGCATTATCCAAAGCTTCAATCCCATCGATAGATTCAGGAGGAAGGGCTCTAAACCACTTTCTACCCTCGCCTTCAAGGATATGGACAAAAATCCTCATCCATATGTTTGCATGCATGATAACATGATCATCTGTGAAGCTGTAAAATTCTTCAAGGTGTTCTTTTGCAGCTATGTCCCCTTCGCCTGTAAACTTGGATAGTTTCTTAAGGAATCCATCTGCTAGAAGGGCATTGAGAGGCTGAGGTAACAGAAGGGGAGCATACCTAGTAGATATTATAGCCTCCATTCTGGTCATGGGGGGATTTTCTCCTTCCATAGGAATATTAGGTGGAGGAGAACTCGGAGGAGAAGGAGCTCCAATAGGGGATACTGGAAATGAGCTTCTAGTTGGAAGGGGAAATAATGGGGGATTCAGAGAGAAGGCTAAAGGGCTTGATTCGGCAGATGCTTCTCTTCGTGCAGTAGCAGAAACAGTAACAAGAGGAGGAGTGGTAAAGCTAGGAGTGGGGAAATATTTCACGGTCCTAGGTCTATGCCAAGGTACAACTTCAGGGGAGAGGGGAGTGACAAGGATTTTTCCCTCCAATCCTAGACTAGGAGGGGAAAACTCAGCAAGAACACTCCCGAAATTCAGGAAACTGGAAACTTTGGAAAAAGATCTACTAGGAAGTTGAGAAGAAGAAAATGGAGTTTCTACAGAAGGATATGGTGAATTACCTGGTTCAACGGTGGAAGTTTCTTCTTGAGAGGCCTTCCCTTTTCTGATTATCACCTCCGAATCAGCTTCAGGCATAGCTAGAGGCAGTTGTGGATGGGACCGCGTGAGTATACCTATGGAAGCCACAATTAACACATAAGGTTCACCCTAGTGGAGTCATCACAATGGAGTCGCTAGGTGCATAGTAGCAATGTTCAAAGGCTCTGATGCCTAATGCACCTTTAGAATTAGAGGCTCAATGTTGTTCAGTCCTAGAGAAAATTTTCAACTTCGTCCTCGACAACAACGCCATAAATGTTGGCATCATAAGTCACTCCTAGATTGTAGCATAAGTAGATCCTGACACCCATCAGTTTATGTCACAATTTGTTAAAAGGAGGTGATCGAATGGAAGTAAACTCAGGAAAATATCGCTCACTCAGAAAACTGGGTTGGAACAAAAAATACATGTGAGGTATTGATCTAACTTAAGCCAATAAATTTGCAAAGTGGTGAGTAAGTGAAAGAAAAGAAAGGGGAAAAGTCTCAGATATGAGATCCTCTCAGACCAGAGAAACTTCAAAGTAAACCTGAAATGTCACGGAACTAATACAATCAAACATGCATTATATAGTTGTAGCAACACCTGACTGGATCATCCATACTCGGGATTTCAGATTCAGAGGAGCAAGGAAAGGAGGAGGCTGGCCACCATTAAATAATAAATCTCAAAATGTCATTGTATATCCAGAGAACCAGAGGCTTTGTTAAATATTTACAGTCGAGAGCTTAGATCTACCATCGATACTTACAAAAATGGAAAAAATGCCTACATATGCTTGGAACTAACTCAGGCGTTGAAGGCACGATCACATCATGAGTTCAATGCTTGACGTCGAGGAGCTTCTTTGTCAGGATGCGCATGTAGACGTTGGACAGACTACCCATGTAGTCTTCTATCATATGAGATCCTTGTCAGGATAGACTGACAATCTTCCTCTAGGCTTTGTCCTTTCCCAACCTTCTATTTATGGAAGGAGACGACGTTCAACCACCATCAACTGCCTCAATAACTTCTTTCTCAGGATCAGGCACAACTTGGTCAACTCTGCATCTGCAGGACATGGAAATCTCCCTTTGGCCTTTGCTTCTTCGTTGGACTTCTTCGAGGGGACTCATATGGTGGATGTGGCTGAGGGTCTGACGGGGGCGATGGCATCAACACTGTGAGGGTGAGATGAGAGGTGAAGAGGTGGAAGCACCAGGTGGCAAAGCAATGGAGGCTGTGACACCAGATGATGAGGCGATGTGCCACGAGAAGGTGACAAGGAGGCCGCAATGTGACAGGTCGGGGAGTGGGGACACGACACAGGTGGGAGTGGTGTGGAGCAAGAGAGAGGCACATGGAAGGAAGAGGAGGAATAAAGGGAAAAGGAATATGACATGGGGGGAAGTAGCAACTGAGGGAAGAATGCGGGGAGGAACACTTAGCAAGGGATGATAGGTGGGAGCGATGAAATGGGAAAAAGGGTAGGCCAAAATGGTGCTGAGTGGAAGACACATGAAAGAAGGTGGTAAGCATAGGGAGTTGGAGATGTGGCAAGGGGCTTTTAGGAGGGCCCA
>JZKD02S2371899.1:894935-919409 GCA_000966675.3 Picea glauca
ATCTGTTTTAAAGGTAGAATGGCAAGGGGGCTCTGAAATCCAACCCTGACTGTAGATTTGGGTGCGCATATTCTGGCCGCCCAGATTTGTCTGCTGCTTAATGAAATGCATATTTTCACCCCAAACTTAGGGTAAGTGGGTTTTTACCCCACTTCTTGCCATATTTTCACCAAAGGGTGTCACCTATTAAGAAAAATATCCCCCTACATGCTTAGGTGCTAACACACCCCAGTCACGACTGACCCAACTTTGATGATTCTGCGCCCTAATACTGAAAAACCTCTTCACATCCCTCGCATCCCATTGTGCAAGAATGTCCACAACCCTCAAGCTAGGGCAGCCCACAATTATAGTCTGGTCAATGACTTGGCGCAATCCCCCAATGCCATGTCAGTCTTAGAAGTTCTTCAAACCTATCCTACTCAATGGAAATCATTACTTTCCTCCCTAGGGGTCGTCGACCCTGCCGATACTCGACTCATCACATTTGATCCCGACAGTGGAGAACCCAGTCTCCCCACTCTTGTCGCTTTTAAAATCCCAGTTAAAATATGGAATATAACAATCCACACCTGCATTATCGATGAAGGTGCATCCACTTGCATCATGTCCAAAACCGTATGGTAGAAACTTGGCTCTCCAGAGCTAATACCCTCCGCTATTACTCTGAGGGCTTATGATAGATGACCCTCATCTCCTGAGGGGCTCTTCCAAAATGTCCCTGTCAAACTCAGGGGAAAAACCATCCTTATAGACATTGAGGTTATATATGCCCCACTCGACTATAATATTTTGTTTGTTCACAGCTACATGTATGCTATGAAGGCAGTCGTCACTTCTGTGTTCTGAACCATGATGTTTCCAAATAATGAAAAGATAATTACCATCGATCAGGTATCACATTATGAGCCTAAACCTTCATCCAACCTCGATAACATCCTCCCTTTTGTCCGCACTAATCCATATGCCTATCCACTCATTGAGATGGGCCCCAGAATGTTTAAGGACCCATCCTTGCTAGGGACATACCATGGAGCACCACCACTCATCCATCCCTCAGCACAAGTATGTGTCTTTTCCACCAACAAAATGACAACTGAAGATATTCTCCCTCCCACCGAGGCCTCTTTCACCCCTTGCATCCCACTAGTCATGGAATACCTCTCTCAGAAATCTCTTGGAACTTGTTCAGCTCTACCCATCCTTGATCTTCCCCTCCACCAGGCCCATATCCCAGTTTGGGAAATAGTCCCCCAATCCACTACCCAAATCCATTTCTTTTACCCCCCACCAGGTGTACAATCTTTCCAGGTAGCCACAATGCTCACCCTTCCTAACATGGTGTTGGCAATCCCAGTATGGTATCTACATCCACCTAAGATTGTCCCTCAACCATGCCTCCCTCCACAAACAGAAGGAATCTTTATGCATATTCCCGTACTTACCCCCACCATCCCACCCACACTCCCACTCACTAGCACCCCTTCTATAGCTGGGGGCAGATGAAAAAAGAAATATCCCACCGCTTGACTTCCCCCACATGTCCAACCTCCTTGTGCACTATGTGAGAAAGATAGACACCCAAAAAACAAATTCCCATCTATACCCGAGCTACACAATCTAATTCAACTCCCTCGAGCACCACCACCACTCATTGCTTCATCCAGTACTGCCACTATCTCCCCTAACATAAATAGAAAAGGATTGCGAACCAACTTTGCATGTGCCAGATGTTCAAAATATGACCATTACACACACCATTGTCCAACATTACCTCAATTCCGGCAGACACTAATAGTCATACGCCAGAGCTTTGAACAAGAACCCACCCCAACACATGTCACCGACATCCATTATTTCATGACCTCAGTCAATGAATGTATGAGATGTCCCTAATCTCTATGCGAATCACTTGATCATTTCAAATATCAATGTCTTATGATCATTGAATACAGGCATCACCAACTGGCCCTAATTCAAAATCCTACACCCCCCCCCTCCAGCAAGACTAGTGAGTACCCCTACCCCATCACTTGATGCGGTTCATATCTTCTCGCCGGAACATGAGGCACTCCCTACTCTCCCATGGTTCTTGGATGATTTATATGTGGATTTGCCCCCAAATCCCCCCAATTCTCCAATTCATTTCCCCATAGAAATTCTACGCCTGACTACCATTTTCAACCCACCATATCTCGATATTTGGTTTATGTCGAGCGAACCATCGCAACCTCCTTGTGATACCCCTTCTACATCGTCAGCACCAGAAAACAACCCCACAGTGACTGTCACCAAAGTTACTCCTCTAGATCCCCTATATTTTTGATAGTTTCACTGCGACGAAGACATCCTTAAGGAGTTAACTAAACCCAATTGCCCATGGGATGCGCTCCACCATAGAGTGTTTTTTCCTTCACAGGAAGCCTTCGTGCCTCCTGACCAAAACCATATATATGCAGTCGAAATCAAATATTTTCTCCCAACGAGACATACAGATTGGTTCAATAACCCTATCCCTACCCCTGATGCTTTCAAAGAAGGAAATATGGCCAATATTTCCCCCACCATCAATATCAATATTTCCATCAAATATGGGGTCATAGAGGAAATCACCATTGGCTCTGCATGCTCTCCTGAAGAAATCACCGCCTACAAATCTCTCTTCCAAGAATACTGGGACATTTTTGCCTGGTCATACAAAGATATTCCTGGCCTACATACCTCTCCGGTCAAACACCTCGCCAGGGGGAAGCACCATCTCTAGGGCCTCCCAGAAGTCTACTCCACTGTATGGGTACTGGAGAATAATCTATGGCATCTGACGCCACACTCGTTGAATATCAAGTGTAAAATAGTTCCCCCCCTCCCCACCACTGTGGAGAACCAAGATCTCCCCCCACCACCTTAGTCGCAACTATCACACCCCTGATGCGCCCAAAATCACTCTAGGGTGCAACATCGACACCCTCTATAAAAACCACACCACCAAGATAGACCCCAAGGCGAACTCCCCTGAGTCTGCAGCACGACACCTGTCAAGTTTCCCTACTATCTTGGCATGCAACATCATGCCCCAGGCGAAATTCTCACTCGCTAGTGCCCTCTGCATCACCCTCAGATGACCCCCACTGATATGCTAAGTCGCAAGAGACCCGTATACTCTCACCACCATTTCTACCACACAATGATGTACAAGGGCATCCATCACCCCAATGCTAACCACAGAACCCGACATGAATTTCTACCCTAGACAATACCTCCGGGCTAGGGTAACCAACTGCCCATCCCCGGGTAGCACAGTATCCACTGGTAACAGGGTTCCCCAAAACAGGAGCACAGTCAAAAAGTATATATCCTCCACCTTCATGATAGCCAAATCCTCACCCCACACGATGAAGCAATGTTGATCCGGATCCCACATCCTGATCAGGAACTGCAGTAAAAAAATCTGGGCTCGTATCAAGGGGCACTCAAAGAACTTCAGAAACCCACAAGTTGCCAAAGTATCATGAACCATCGGCTCCTCATTGGTCACTGCCTCCCTGAGGCATGACCAATCCGTATCCCTCCAATGAATTGGCATCGTCAAACCTGGTCACCTGCATCCACATATACAGTACTCGATCAACAATCATAACCCATAAAAACACCTGAAAATCTCCAAAAAGTCAAATATTTACACTTTTCAGCTTTGCCTGAAAGGCGCGACTGTTTTTCCCCATAGGCACACACATATGCGCACCTGTTTATCCCACAGTTGCACACTCATGTGCGCCTGTCAATGATACAGGGGCACACATATGCACCTCTGTCACATAAACAGGCGTGCCTTAGGGCACGACTGTTGGTCACACAATTGCACACACATGCGCGACTGTCATGAACACAACCGTGCATGCATGTGCAACTATGATCCACACAAGCGTGAACCCAATGCACACCTGTTTTCCTCCCTTGAGCACCCCCATGTGTGACTGTCTAATAGAAAACCATGCATTCATGCGCGGGAATCCTTTGATCGCCTGCACATTGAGGGGGCCACACTCACTAAAACCCCCTGTACAACCCCCATACAACCCTGCCCAAAAAACAAAACCCTAAATCCTATGCAGGAGGATACGAAAACTAACCTGAAACTCGTGGATCTTAGAATGACTACCTCGATCGCTTGGAATCTCCAAATATCCTCTCAAATAGGTTGTCCACTCACTAAGACAACAAGTACAAATGAGGTGGTATTATGGGCCCTACAACTATATATAGTCCATTTTGCCAAAATTCCAGACTTAATTTCAGGAACTCTGAACGTCCGTTTTTCGATCCATCTTCATCCACGGGACTAGAATCTCATCACCTACACAATCATATTCCCTGGGCCACTTTCCATCCTTCACCCCCGGGGAACATTTCTGATCATACCCACACTCAAGTACACATGATCACACTCACTTCTTATTGAATGATTTTTATATGTTCTTTATATTCAAACATTGTTCACGTCGGGTATTCGGTTTTCATGTGTGCAGGTACTTGGTCATCCTCCATCTGTGCTACCCCTTCAGGTATATCATCTATACTGGCATGTAATCATTCCCTTTGAATATCATTTGCATCTCTAGTAACACCCTCTGACATTTACCTTTAGGGTCCATATATTCGACTCTGCAGTACCGTCACCTCCACTGCATTTTGGTGTTGTCACCTAGTAGCACTCTTCCCCACATGAGTTGTCCCATTCATAGTCCCCCTTGGCACTTTGACACTCATGTTGTTTTCACCCTCTAGGGATGGGAGTCCCATTAGTCTTACTCATTTTTTAGAATCAATCGCATACTCCTTTTCCTCATTTTGCTAACCTACCCAATGGAATCCCAGGATATCCCATCATGGTTCTCTATTGAATGCATTTATGCGGTATCATTCATCATCCATTTCCTCCACACTCAATTTTTCCATCTGCATATTGTCCTCTGTTTCGATTCCCTAATATAGAAACCCACCTATGGGGCCCCCACCCTCCACCTGTTTCCCAAGCAACTTGTGCCATCATAGGCCAAGCAATCTTACACTGGGGCACCCATTTCTGTATCTACACAGTTATCCCAACTTATTTTTTATTCTTTTGCTAATTGTATAAAGCCTTTGTTTCCATCATTTTACATAGCTTTTTTGTTGTCTCCTTTGGAGACCTTATTTATTTTGGAAAAGAAACCCATGTCACCCCTGGTTGGGGATTCCATTATCTTCTACTCCCGGTGATATCATCCATAAACCCCGAGTATCTCACCATATATGTACCCATGATCTATGATTTTATCCACTTTGTCACGCCTCTGGCACCATCTAAACCACACCTATTCATCCCCGTAATGCTAGGTCCAGTTTTACGGTTTCTACCACACCCCCTATATCCCCAACCAAGGGCAGTTTTGAGTCTCACCACTCTCTGACTTTGTCCATGTTACTCATTAGTTCTTGATCTCATCCAGTGGATTTCATGAAGCCCTCCACTTCTTGGAGTCACGTCTCCCTTTCTATCGACATCAGCACAGTTTCTAGACGGGCGACAATATCTTGACTCTCATTACCTTCACAATGAGGAGTCTCAGATGACACATAGAGAACCATCATTTCTTTCTACTGTCATTGACCCCCATGAAATTTGACTTCAACACTTTGTCATGTTTTCGTGGGTCTTACTTTGCGACTATTGAAGTTGTTTTTATATTTGTCGAAGACCTCTGAACATTTTTAGGCCATCAATGCATGTGAATCATCGACACTGTTGAAGGAAAATCTCCCTGCGAACAAGTAGATCTCTTCAAAGAGATAGACTCTTAACTCTAAGACAAAAATTGCTTATCATGGTCACTGACTTCCTTTTAGATCTAGGTGGACTAGTGTGTGAGGAGGAAGGAGAAGAGAAGTATCTTTTACCGGTGTTTTTCCCTGCACGCTCCGAGTTGAACTCCAATATTTCACTCTTCGATCAGCCCTGTAGACAAACAAAGTACAACCACTTCCTACTCTATCAATATTAGTCCGAAATAGGTCTATCTACTAAAGAAACAAATTCATGTGAGATTGAACACGAATTAGAAATAAACAGGCCAAACAAATTATATTAATGAGGACAAAACATTGCTTACAGTCGTAGATGGATTGTAGTAGTTTCGTCAAGTCCTCCTTGTCTATCCCTTGCTCAAAAGATTCACGATCCAAATGATAATAGCTTCACTGATTGCTCCCTATGAGATCATAGGTCTCTTGCCTCTAAAATATCTCTGTTCTAGCACCACTTATGATATCAGAAGTTTAGTGTGATTCTCCTTTTCCAATCCTCCTTCACCATTAGAAATCTTGCTTATATAGCCTTGGAGAGGCTCAACAACTTGATATATCCTTGGGGAAGGTGAGTATTTTCCTCCTTCAGTTGAGGATCTTCCCTAAGATCATGGCTGGACTAGGGATTCGAATCCAACTGCCTCCCAAGAATGAAAGAATATTTCCTCCATTCATCTCAACAACTTAACTACTTCCCAAAATAGGCAGCGTTGTAGTGCTCCCCAGTAGGATTAAGGGGGACGCCATCTCTCCTAAAGACACCAGTGCTCCCTCAAAAGGGCCAAATGAGCTTTATAATTCTCCCAGACAGTGTAAGGGGGAGCGCCAACACTCCCAGAAGAGGTATAGGGGAGTGCTCTCCTTCAAAACTAAGTTTTTTGAGTGTTTTCAGATGGCAAAAGGTTCATGAGCCCAGTTAACCTTTCCTCCTCTTCCAAATCAAGTGTTTGACATGTGCCAAGTGTCCTCTTGATGTCGTTATAGGCACAACATAGGCATCATGGCAACATGCTTTCTTTGACACTTGTGACACTTGTGAGCAACATGTGACACTTGTGACCTTTGTAATGACGACACTTGTGACACTATCAAAGTGAGTATTTTTTATGTGTAATAGATTTCCCCCCAAAGTATGAAGTTAGAAGACAAACCGATAACTAAAATGCTTTGTAGACTTTCAAGCAAGGGTATAGACGCAGAGAACTTGAAAAAAGCTACACACAAACATCCAACAAATATTATGACATGTTTCAAACCCAAGGTAGGCATACCTATGCTTGGGTGATCAAGAATTGCAAGATATGGACGCCATAAAATACACTGCAGATCCATAATTGTATTGATAAAAAGGTATAGCCACTGAAAATACTCTGTGGATCTATACTCCCATGACCTGAACTGATCGTAGCCACGAAGAATATACAGTGGATCTATGAGATGAGAAGACATAGCCATGACCAATACAAAGTGGATCTATGTAACAGTATATGTGTCATTGTTCAAAAGAAACTCCATCCTAACTTGGGAAAAGTACATATCAAAGTGATCACTCAACCCAGGGTCTTCTTATCGATCTCGATGTAGTACGAATCTAACCATGTGAATAGATGTCCTGATGTCGAACATGGCAGAAACCACTTGATTATCGGTCAATGATGTAAACCGTTAATAAGCATGAGGGAGATCACCATTAATGTCAATGATTCCCAAGGTACTCTAGTACATTCCAACAAATGTGAATGGATGATATGAAGTCAAACATCCATGGAATCAATCGATCAGAGGTCAATGATGTAAACCCACTATCGAATGTGAGGAGGCCTGCCATTGAGGCATGCAGGTCCCAAAGTACTAACTGGTTTCTAGGTCTAGTTCCTGGATAATGTGTTGAAGTAGACATGAATAGCCTCGTCGAAGGAGGGCCTTAATGTATCCCCCATCAATGACACGAAACATACATAGAGATGGAAATGGTAGATCAAATGAACATGGACTAACATGAGTTTTGAGACAATATATTTGTGATGGCTGACTCTAGAGGCAAATACTTCCCTTGAACACTGAGGCACGAGAGCAGAAACATGACATAGACCGAAACTTGATGATGCAGTGGATGCTGTGACTTACGTCAGGTGACCCAGAGGAGTGAAAGAAACTCCAAGGATTGGCTCAGTGCAGAGGTTCAACGGATTATAATGTGTGCAAAAGACAAAGTGTCGTGTTCAAGGGTGACTCTAAGAATTACTTGGTAATGTTCTCAAGAGACTGCTTAGCTTGCTTCTTTCAAATTTTCCCCCATCCAGATAGACGAGTACCTCTTTTTTATTTAACGATCTCGAGGAGGGTAACACATGCTCGATAAAAATCACCTTCGGTAAGTTCCTCTTCCTTTGTTTAATGAACTGGAAGAAGTAAGGGTTCGATCCCATATGGGCCCGTCGATGTTTTGTTTAGCGAGTCCAAAGACAGAAACGCGAAGGTTTTTCATGATTATAGAGTCTAGAAAAACACTTAAAAGAGAAATCTCTCAGTTCCTTTTTTGTAAAGTAGTCTGGTGAGACCGAAAAAGAGATAAACTATCACTCAACAGATGTTTTCTTCAAATAATTTAATGAGCGTGAAGAGAACAAGGTTGATCGGTAATATTTTCATGTATAGAGAGTCTGAAAAGGACTTAAAGATGACTCCAGTGTTGTCCTTTTTCGTAATGTTAGTCTCACGAGGCCGAAAAATAGATAAATTATCACTCGAAAGACACCCTTTCAAACCATTTAATGAGTGGGAAAGAAAGAAAGATCACTTGGAAATATTTTCATGTTTAGAGAGTCTGAAAAGAGCTTAAAGGAGACTCCAGGGGGTTCCTTTTTTGTGTATCCATACAGGTCCGAAAAACAGATAAAAGTCTACCTGGATGCATTCTCATGTATTTACAAGCACAAGAAAGAACAAAGACTAAGCTCGGTATGCCCCCAGCTTGAAAGCTAGTGGCTTAACTCTAGAATGATCATCAAAGGCTAGAGACATGCCCTCCAAACTTCGATTCATTCACCGGCTCTAAGGTTGTCACAAATTTATCTAATAGACGAGAAAAAGAAGAAGGGTGGATTAAAAGAAGGTTCAAAAGAGGTGACTGTTTCATTTTTAAACGAGCTTGAAACAGAAAAAGAACTATGCTCAAGACCTCGGTTTCATTTTTTAACGAGCTTGCCACAAAGAAGAGAAACTATGCTTGTGGTTTCATCTTGATCATGTCTTCCAAGAGGATAACGCTCTGGAAGAATACCATGTCAAGGGACAAAAATCAGTCATGGCTTCCAAGAGATCTTCACCGGATGGAAGATAATCACTCTGGAAGGAACACATGTCGAGGGTTGTGACAGGGGCAAGGAGATCAGGCTCCAATAACCCTACCAAAGAGATAACCATGTCAACTACCGGATCCAAATCATTGGAAGTTGAGGTCATGGGAGACAACGCCACATAATTGACATGCAGCGGGGGTGATACTGTCTGCATATAAGAACCACTTAGGGAGGTAACCCAGTCAAGGTCGATGAATGAAAGTTGATCAATAGTCACAATTCTTCCATCTTGAGGGAAAGATATCACATGGAAAATAGTAGATACAATAGATTTCATGGCATAGACATAATCCCTCCCAAGGAGTAAAGAGAAATCTAAGGGGTCTCGAACTACCATGAAATCGATAAAGACAGTTTTCCCTCCCAAAGTTATAGGAAACTGAGGAAGGATCCCTAAAGGTTGACTAGTTCTTCTGTTAAAAGCTAACAGATTTTGTGTAACTGACGCAAGCTGCAGACAACCCAAATCATACCAAGCAACAGAAGATAAAATACTAACGGATGCACCTTCATCTATCAGTGTTTGAGGAACGTCCCGACCACAAACCTGTACTGTAATCTGGAAAGGAACGTGGGAGGGAATATGAGGTCTAGTTAGCACATCCCAATAAAAAAGGATGGCCTCATTACTTGGAGGGGGTTTCGTAGGAGGAGGAATGCCCCCCGGCACGGTAGAGTCTGTATTAACAAGAAAAGCATGGGAAGTATCGGGTTTACTCTCTATAAGGGGAGTAGGATCGATCGATGATTGGATCATATCAACCAATGGTGGACTTGGATAGACCACTTTAGCACTCTTCAGAGGAAGAGTGGGACTGACCGAGGAAGGGACTGGATCAGTCACTTTAACATTCCTCAATGGAGGAATGGGATTGACCGATGGTGAAACTGGATCAACCACTTTGGCACTCTTCAGAGGAAGATTGGGACTAACCGAGGAAGGGACTGGATTAGTCACTTTAACATTCCTCAATGGAGCAATGGGATCGACCGGTGGTGAAACTGGATCGACCACTTTGGGACTCTTCAGAGGAAGAGTGGGACTGACTGAGGAAGGGACTGGATCAGTCACTTTGACATTCCTCAAGGGAGGAATGGGATCGACCGATGGCGAAACTGGATCAACCACTTGAGTTTCATTCTCCAAGGGAAGAATGGGGTCGACGGGTGGAAACAGATCGACCGCTTTGGTGTCACTCTCTAACAGGAGAGTGGGATCGACCAAGGACGAAAACAGATCGACCACTTTGGTGTCACTATTTTGATGAAGAGCAGGGCTGATCGGTGACGGAACTGGATCAGCTACTTGGGTTCTTGGTTCAATCGAGGAGGAAACTAGATTGACCACCTGATCAACTGGACTGATCGGGAATGGAACCCGATTGACCAGTCCATCAACTAACGATGGGTCGGAGGAAATCTTACGATAACCTTTTGGAAGTTGAAGTTTTTCCAAAAGAGAAGAAGCCTCATCCATGCAAGGACAAAGATGAGAGTAATGATTACCTTTACATAACATGCAAGGGAACTTGACAATTTGCTTCTTCTTACCAACCTGAACATCACTAGTTGATGGGGTATCATCGACATGACCGACAGAGGATGATGATGTGGAGGACCACATTTCTAAGACCTAGATAAGACCGGGGAAATCCCTCAGAAAGTGGTCACCCTTACAAAGGCTGCAAGGGAATTTGGGTTTTGGATTCTTCCTTTTAATCTTGTTGACCTCATAAACACTCCCAGTACTATTAACAATAACTGGTTTCTTAGAGACAACATCTGATGTTGTTGGGGACTTGGTCCTTTTTGGGATCTTCTTCTTCTTCTTCTGATCAATCTGGCTACTTGCTTTAGAGATTTCATTAGGTGAAGAAGGAGAAATGGAAGGAGACTTAATGGACGAAGAAGGTGAAAATTCAACATGAGGTTGTTGTGTGGGTGGTGTATTGACATCCAAAGTATTAGGTGCAACTAAAATATTGGGAGGATTCGGGATCACCAGAGTGGGGAACAACCAAACTGGTAATCCAATAGTGAGTCATGGAAGACTCAGTGTGGAAACATATGGAGGAACAAAGTTTCCAAATGAAGGAAAGGTATACGGTTCCCTAGGAGGAGGGGTTCCTCCATTCGTACTCCTGGGATTCGATGCCATTAATAGTGACTCAACCTAAGGTCCACTAAGTAAAACAAACAACACACGCTATGAATCTAAGAAATAATCAATCAAACAAACCTTCCTATGATGAAACCACTAGTTGGTGATGAAATCCAATGTCGTGAGATCAAAATAGGAAGGGGCAGGGATAGAGCGGGTGGATCAGTTATGTTGGTGACCTGCTTAACGGACTTACGCCTTGGTGCAAGCTTCCACATAGTAATTGTGGATTTACCCTCCAAGGAGCTTGAGTGAGTTTGACCAACATCTGTTCCAGGTACAGTGAGACTTCCCTTCACTGTCACCTTGTGTAAAACCCTAAAGATTATGGCCACTAAGGTTACCAATTCGCAGTCAGCCCCTGGGAGGGTACAGTCGATAGTCCAGTCCGAATGTACGGGCAGGGTATCTAGCCTGAAATCAAATTGAAAGGATTCCACTCAACATTGTGGGTATAACTTTAAGCGATCCCCATAATACGATCTGACTACTACAATCAGTCAAACCACAGAGGGATAATCTCTGTAGCTTTACCGAGTGCGACCTCATGCGTAACCCCTGTCTGAGAGGGGGATCCTAGCAAGCCAATACGACAATTGGATTTGACTCTCCCTACCGCAAGATACTAAGTTTCTTCGATAGCTTTGGAAAGTTCTCCTTTCAACCTATTCCAAATCCCTACACCTTAAACTAATGTAGGTTTTCTAACAAAGATGTAAAAAGTCTGATAAATTTTAGTTAAGCATTGATTTTAATGGCTGTTGTTTAATCAGAGGGTGTACGAAAGTGAAACTAATGGAATGATGACTCAATTCCCAAAAATATGCATGAAGTATGATAAGCAATCATTTATTTTCAATAAATACATATTTAAGGGAAAGAGGAAGAGTCGTTTTCACTATCAAACACTTGATAAGGAATGCCCTCAATCAATTTTGTTCTTAATCAAATCCAATATGATGCTACAACATTTCATAAATGCAAACTAATATGCAAACTAATCATTAAGATGTACTTTTTTCATTTTTATGCGAATGATAATCAATTCAATGCAAAATTTCTCTTGCCAACTACCCTTTCAGATCAAGGATATTCAGACAAGAAAACGCAGATTTCGCACAAAAAACAAACCCTTTTGCAATCAAACAAGAGAAAGAAAACCAAAAATGCAAAAGGAAGGAGAAATATATTGGATCATATGACCTCAAAGAACCAAATGAGAAGAGTTACAGACTTCAGATGTCCTTCACTAGAGTTCCTGCTCAGTCAAAAAGGAGAGAAAAACAATGCATTGGTTTCAAACTCCCAACAACAGAAAAACTCAAAAATAATGAAGAAGGCTACAAAATATAAACAACAAGGTATTTGTTCCTCAGAAGGAATGATGTCAAAGTTGAATGGGAAGAATCATTGACTCACATAGAGGCTCAACAAGTAAAACACAGAGACTAGACCCTGAAAAAAACAATTATGGAAAGGTTTTTGGCTAAAAGAGGGTTGGCGCTCTGGTGTAAAGGGAACCAAGTGTTATAGTTCTCTGTGTAAGATAGTCAGGGAGAAATGACACTCTATTAACACAATCACAGGGGCACCAGGCTTGAAAATCTCTAAAAATGTCAAAAAAATCCAAAAATTGCAATCTAGTCTGGCAATCAAGCTGAGTGTGATGTGGTAGGGAGTCAATCATCTCATGAAATCAATCAAAAAGAGGTGAACCAGTTCTAGAAACAATCAAGGGGTAATATAAGGTCTATGAGGAGAAATCAAACCAAAAAGTTTCGATTCGAGACTCCCCAGTGGAGTCGCCAGTTTCTGTTGAAGGAAAATCTCCCTGCGAATAGGTAGATCTCCTCAAAGAGATAGACTCTTAACTCTAATTAGAAAGTGATTATCATGGTCATTGACTTCCTTTTAGATCTAGGTGGACTAGTGTGTGAGGAGGAAGTAGAAAATGAGTACCTTTTACTGGTGTTTGTCCTTGCACGCTCTGAGTTGAGCTCCAATCTTTCGCTCTTCGATCAGCCCTATAGACAAACAAAGTACAACCACTTCCTACTCTATCAAGATTAGTCCGAAATAGGTATATATACTAAAGAGAAAAATTCATGTGAGATTGAACACGAATTAGAAAGAAACAGGCCAAGCAAATTATATTAATGAGGACAAAACATTGCTTACAGCCGTAAATGGACTGTAGCAGTTTCATCAAGTCCTCCTTGTCTATCCCTTGCTCAAAAGACACACGATCCGAATGATGATAACTTCACTGATTTATCCCTATGAGATCATAGGACTCTTGCCTCTAAAATATCTTTGTTCCAGCACCACTTATGAGATCATAAGTTTAATGTGATTCTCCTTTTCCAGTCCTCCTTCACCATTAGAAAGATTGCTTATATAGCCCTGGAGAGGCTCAACAACTTGAGATATCCTTGGGGAAGGTGAGGATTTTCCTCCTTCAGTTGAGGATATTCCCTAAGATCATGGCTAGACTAGGGATTTGAATCCAACTGCCTCCCAAGAATGAAAGAATCTTTCCCCCATTCATCTCAACAACTTAACTACTGCCCAAAATAGGCAGCGTTCCCTCAAAAGGGCCATCATAGAGTTGTAGCGCTCCCCAGTAGGCTTAAGGGGGGCGCCAGCGCTCCTAAAGACACCAGTGCTCCCTTAAAAGGGCCAAAGGATCTTTATAATGCTCTCAGACAGTGTAAGGGGGAGCGCTAGTGCTCCCAGAAGAGGTATAGGGGAGCACTCTCCTTCAAAACTTAGTTTTTTGAGTGTTTTCAGATGGCAAAAGGTTCATGAGCCCAATTAACCTTTCCTCCTCTTCCAAATCAAGTGTTTGAAATGTGCCAAGTGTCCTCTTGATGTCGTTATAGGCATGACATAGGCATCATGGCAGCATGCTTTCTTTGACACTTGCGACACTTGTGAGCAACATGCGACACTTGCGACCTTTGTAATGACGACACTTGCGAAACTATCAAAGTGAGTATTTTTGATGTGTAACAGACACTTCTTATAGGTGTCATAGCCTCTTTTCATAGTTTTCTCACCATTATAATTTTCCTCTGCTATTATCAACCCACCCCTGAGGGCGCTGCAATCATCTCCACCAACACGCAGCTTCAGTTACTGTACTACACATTTTTGGGTTACATGACACGAGCATGGGGCATTTCCACCTCGTTTGTACATAGTTTTATTTTTTACGCCTTGTGAAAGGTTTGGGTCCTACAGGTTCCCCTCTCCCTCCAATAGATCGCTCTTGACACTCTCCTCATCTCTCTTTCTTACAATGGTACTCTTAGTAGAAGAAACATTGAATTTTTTTGGCTATACGTATGCTCCTAACCTCATACATCAGGGGGCATCTGTTATCACTAAAATTTCATCTGAAAATGGTTATAGGAATCCAAAAATTTTAAACAACTATTTAGTTCACCCATGGATGAAAAATTACCAAAATTTCATTTCCAAAAGGCCCAAAACTATACAATCATCATGCGCTAAGACTACACAAGGAGCGCAGGCACATGCGCCATTCAGAAACACAGGAAAAAGTGCACATGTGCATGATGCGTGATTGTGGACGCAAAAAACCGCGCATCCCTCAAACGACGCATTTATGATATTGGTCTGCCTCCCACCCACTTTTGGTTAAGCTTCCAAGTCGATTTGACATCCAAATCTTGGTTGAATCCAACTGGGTGGTTGGTGAAAGACCTAAGGGTACCCTAAATGGCCCCTTGTTCACACTAAAAGCTGGTTAAATAATGCCTCAAAGTTATGTTATAAAAAGAGGCCATGGGTGCACTAAATTTTCAAGGAATTCATTTGTATTGTTATGCTATTGATATTCTCTTGGAGGATCCTCTTTCCTCATCAAGAGCATGCTAGCACCATTTCAGTTAGCCATTCATATCACCTCTAGATTGGATGTGCTTTGGTTACTCTTCACCATTTCATTTTAGTTCCCCACTTGTAAGAAGAGCTCAATATTTGGGGTTCCAAGAGCCCTCCCTTGGAGGAAGAGGGGACCCAAAGTATCCCTTTCTCTTTGGTGTTTTATTTCCACTAATATAATCCTTTCCATTGGTGGCATGAGACTTGTTTGTTTCTTGTTCTAATGTCCTTATGCACTATAGTTTAATTTCTTTTATCCTTCTTAGTTTAATTCTTTGCTTATCTTTTATGCTTTACACTTCTAACTCTTTCCTCTACTATTGTCTTGCCTAGCTGATCCAAATGGGCTTGTAAGCACCCTTATTTTGCTCATTTAGGTGACAAAAGAGGTGAAACACAAGGATTTATGGGAAAAGTTGGGGAAGTTGTATCAGTTTAAGTCCATGGTAAATAAAATATTCCCGAGAAAGAAGCTATATAACCTGAGGATGAGAGATGGGGACTCGATGTAAAATCATTTGAACGCCTTCAATACCGTGGTAAGTCAGTTAGTATCTGTTGATATTAAAATTTCAAATGAAGATAAATGTATCAGTTTGTTGTGCTCTTTACTAGACTCGTGGGATAGTCTGGTTGTGGCCATAGGTAGTAATACAACTTCCTTGAAGTTTGAAGAAGTGGTCTCATCCTTTTTGTTGGAGGAGATGAGATAGAAGAATATGGAAGCACATAGCACAAACGCATTATTTGCAAGAGGACGTTCCCAGGAAAGAAATAGATATAATTTCTTAAGTGGGAGATCTAAGTCTAAGAGTAGATCTAAATCTCTCAGAAAGTTTGTAAGGGTATGTTGGAGATGTGGAAAAGAAGGGCAATATAAGAAGCAGTGTAGATCCAAAGTTGAGAAAAAGAATGGATCTGAAGAATCTTATTCTAGAGAAGAAAAGACCAACAATGAAGGAGGGGATGTGTACTTGGCCTATTCAAGCACACATACAAATCATGAGTCATGGTTGGTTGACTCTAGTGCATCCTTTCATATGACTCCCCACAGGGAGTGGTTCTATGAATATGAAAGGTACGATGGAGGTAACGTTTTCTTAGGTAATGATTCAACAACTAGAATCATAGGAAAGGAAGGGTCAAGTTGAGGCTCATAGATGGAAGGATTAGAACATTGTCTGGTGTTTTGTACGTCCCAGGTTTGGCCAGAAATTTGATTTATGTAAGAAAAATGGATGATGCAGGGGTAAAAACAATATTTGAAAAGGAAACCTGCAGGATGCTTCGAGGAGAAATGGTGTTGTTGAGGGGAGTTTGGTTTGGAACTCTGTATAATCTATAAGGAATCACTATTAGTGATGGGTGTAATAGTTCCATTGTTCCTGATATTGGAGTTGAATAAGAAAGAAATCCTATAGTCTTTGGAGAAAAGGTTATGATGTGGCATCAAAGACTAGGGCATATCGAAGAGAAGGGTCTTTGACTACTACACAGTAAAGGTATAGTTGAAGGTATGTCGAACTGCTCTTTGGATTTTGATTTCTCTGAACATTTCTATATGGGAAGCAGAATCGGGTAAGATTCCCCTCTAGTGCAACGAGGGCAGAAGGAATTTTATAGCTAGTTAACAATGATGTTTTTGGACCTGTGTCGGTCCCATCATTGGGAAAATCCATGTACTATGTCTCATTTATATATGAGTTCTTGAGGAATACTTGGATATATTTCCTCAGAAAGAAATCAGAAGTCTTTGACAGGTTTAAAGAGTTTAAGGCTCTTGTTGAGAATCAAATAGAGAAAATAATTAAGGTGTTGAGGAAATATAATGGTGAAGAGTTCTACAAAAATGAATTTGAAGAATTATGTAGTAAGTGTGGTATAGCAAGGAAGAAGACTACTCCATATACACCCTAGCGGAATGGAGTTGTAGAAAGGATGAATAGGATGCTGATGGAAAAATCAAGGTGCATGCTCAGTGGTGTCGGGTTAGGGAAATAATTATGGGCAGAGGCAGTGGGTATTGCATGTTACTTGGTCAACATATCACCCTCATCACTGTTGGATGACAAGACTCCACAAGAGGTATGGACTGGTAAGGAACCTTCTCTCACACATCTCAAGGTTTTTGGTTGCGATACATATGTTCATGTTCCAAAGGAAAACAAGAGTAAGCTAGATAAGAAGGCTGAAAAGTGTATCTTTATTGGATATAAATATGGTCTCAAAGGTTATAAGCTTTGGAACCTAGAAACTAAGAAGGTAGTGTATAGCCGAGATGTGGTATTTAGATAAATGAAGGATGTTGTTAAAAAAGAAGCCCTACCAAGTAAGGAAGAACCAAAGAAGATAGATTTTGATTTAAAGGATGATGAATCAGACTCTATATAAGAACATGAATCAGAAGAAGAATATCCTCATACTCCAGTATTTAGGATATCGGATCGAGAAAGAAGGTTATCGGAAAGGTATAGTCCATCTAATTTCCGTTCAAATTTTACTTTGTTTATTACTGATGATGATCCTAGAACTGTCAGGGAGGCAGTGGATTCAGAGGATGGAAATCTATGGAAAAGGGCCATGGATGAAGAAATGGTATCTTTGTATAAGAATGAGGCTTGGTATCTAGTGGAGTTGCCAATGGAATAAAGCCCATTGGCAGAAAATGGGTATTAAAAAAGAAGTTGAATGCAGAAGGAAAAGTGGAGAAATACAAAGCTCGGTTACTAGTAAAGGATTATTCATGGGTTGAGGGAATTGATTTTGGTGAGAATTTTTCTTTTGTTGCCAAGTTAACCTCCATAAGATTTCTGTTATATGTTGCTTCTTCTTTTGATTTTGAAATAGAACAAATGGATGTGAAGACAACATTCTGACATGGGGATCTGGAATAAGAAAACTATTTGAAGAAACCGTGAGGTTATACTATGAAGGGAAAGAAGGAGTTGGTATGCAAGGTGAAAAAGTCCTTGTGTATCAATGTGGTATCAAAGAATGTGGTATCAAAAATTTGATACTTATATGCTGGGACTTGGCTTCACAAGAAGTAAAGAAGATCACTGTGTGTATTTTAAATTAATTGGTGATCATTTGATTTATTTGGTATTATATGTGGATGACATGTTGCTTATAGGAAACAACAAGGAGATTATCTAGGATGTGAAAACTTAGTTGTCCTCTAAACTTGACATGAAGGATCTCGGTGCTACAAATTTCATTTTGGGCATGGAAATTAAAAGAGATTGGAAAAGGAGGAAACTCTGGTTAAATCAGAGAAAATATGTTGACACAATATTGCATAGGTTTAATATGAAGGAATGCAAACCGATCAAGGTTGTTATTCCTGTTGGTGTAAATTTATCTGTGGATCAGTGTCCCAAGACACATGAAGAAGAGGAGGACATGGCTCATGTATTATTTGTGAGTGCAGTTGGCAGTTTGATGTATGCAATGGTATGTACTAGACCGAACATTACACATGCAGTGGGAGTTTTGAGAAGGTATATGTCAAAACTAGGGAAGGAGAATTGGACAACAGTAAAAAGGGTTTTCAGGTATTTGCGTGGCACTGCTAGATATGGATTGTGCTATGAAGGAAGGTCGGGATTGGATAGAGTGGTGTATATACATGGCTTTGTGGATGCACACTGGGTTGGAGATTTGGATTGTAGGAGATCTATAAGAGGGTATGCGTTTAACCTATTTGGAGGAGCAATAAGTTGGATGAGAAAAAGACGGGATGTAGTGGCACTTTCAACTACAGAAGTTGAATACATGGCAGCCACTCATGCAAGCAAAGAACTAGTATGGTTACAAATATTGTGTTCAGGTATTGGGTTGGTACAACAAGCTGTAAGGATAGAGTTTGACAGTCACAGTGCAATTTTTCTGGTGAAGAACCCTGCTTATCATTCAAAGAAAAAGAACATTGATGTTCAATATCACTTTATGAGAGACATGATTGAAGAAAATAAAGTATCACTGATGAAGGTGGACACTTTGAAGAATGTTGCAGACTCATTAACAAAATCTGTGAGCACTGAGAAGTTCTCTTTGTGTAGAGGATCCATGGGCATTGTTGAACTGGATTATTGACTATGTAACCCTGTAACCCCCTGTATGAAAAGAAAACAACAAGTGGGAGAATGTTGGGTATGTGTTATTTTCTGCATCGAGACCACATTTTTCGAGACCGCATTATATTTAGGTGGTTTTTCGACACATGGTTTCTTTGTTGATGGTTTTCTATTTCCAGTTAAGGAATTAGGGTTTTGGACTAATCCAGGGCATTGGGTTAGGGTTTTGGATGCCACTGTCTCCTATATGTATTTTGTATTGTAAACATTGTAACATGATGAATAATATAGAATATGTTGGTTTTCCCGGTTTGGGTTTTCAGTGGAAATATCTCTGTGTAATGTTTGTATTTTCCATTGTATATTTTCTTTTCCTTTATTGAATATCTGTTTGCAGTAGATATTGTACAAGGTTAAAATCTACATTTGGTATCAGAGCTTTATTGGCTTTATGGGGATTCCTTTGTGGTCAAGGGTTTTTCTCGGGACTGTGATAAGCCTTGTTACAGTGGGAGATCTGCGATATTTCTTTTTCAAGTGAAAATAAATGGCAAGGAATTTGAAGATGGAAATCGAGAAGTTTAATGGGAAATGTTTTGAGCTGTGGAAGCTCAATATGGAATATCTGTTGGTGAAAAGAGATCAGTGGATCATGGTAAATCCAGGTATTGCACCTACAGGAACTTCTGCAGATGACTGGAAAAAGTTGGAATAGAAGGCAAAGAGAACAATCCAACTATGTCTCTGCAATTCAGTATTATTGAATGTGTTAGAGGAAGCGACAACCAAGGATTTATGGGAAAAGTTGGGGAACTTGTATCATTCTAAGTCTCTGGTAAATAAACTATTCCTGAGAAAGAAGTTGTATAACCTGAGGATGAGAGATGGAGACTTGGTGGTAGAGCATTTGAACATTTTTAATACTGTGGTAAGTCAGTTAGTATCTGTTGAGATTAAAATTTCAGATGAAGATAAATGTATCAGTTTGTTGTGTTCTTTACTAGACACGTGGGATAGTCTAGTTGTAGCCATAGGTAGTAATACAAATTCCTTGAAAGAAGTGGTCTCATCCTTGTTTTTGGAGGAGATGAGATGGAAGAATATGGAAGGACATAGCAAAAACTCATTATTTGCAAGAGGACGTTCCCAGGAAATAAATAGATCTAATTTATCAAGTGGGAGATCTAAGTCTAAGGGTAGATCTAAATCTCCCAGAAATTTTGTAAGGGTATGTTGAAGATGTGGAAAAGAAGGGCACTATAAGAAGCAGTGTAGATCCAAAGTTGAGAAAAGGAAGGGATCTGAAAAATCTTCTTCTACAGAAGAAAAGAAAAACAAGGAAGAAGGAGGGGGTGTGTACTTGGCCTTTTCAAGAACACATGCAGATCATGAGTCATGGTTGGTTGACTCTGGTGCATCCTTTCATATGACTCCCCACAGGGAGTGGTTCTGCGAATATCAAAGGTATGATGGAGGTAATGTTTTCTTAGGTAATGATTCGAAAACTAGAATCATAGGAAGAGGAAGGGTCAAGTTGAGGCTCATAGATGGAAGGATTAGAACACTTCATGGTGTTTTTCACATCCCAGTATTGGCCAAAAATTTGATTTTTTTAAGAAAAATGGACGATGCAGGGGTAAAAACAATATTTGGAAAGGAAACCTGTAGGATGGTTCAAGGAGCAATGGTGTTGCTGAGGGGAGTTCGGTTTGGAACTATGTATAATATGCAAGGAAGCACTATTAGTGATGGGTGTAATAGTTCCATTGTTCCTAATATTGGAGTTGAAGAAGAAAGAACTCCTACAATCTCTGGAGAAAACGTTATGTTGTGGCATCAAAGACTGGGGCATATCAAAGAGAAGGGTCTTCAACTAATACACGGTAAAGTTATGGTTGAAGGTATGTCTAACTACTCTCTGTATTTTGATTTCTGTGAACATTGCCTATATTGGAAGCAGAATCGAGTAAGATTCCCCTCTGGTGCAATGAGGGTAGAAGGAATTTTACAGCTAGTTCACAGTGATGTTTTTGGACCCGTGTCAGTCCCATCATTGGGAAAATCTGTGTACTATGTCTCATTTATAGATGACTTCTCAAGGAATACTTGGATATATTTCCTCAGGAAGAAATTGGAAGTCTTTGACAGGTTTAAAGAGTTTAAGGCTCTTATTGAGAATCAAACAGAGAAAATAATTAAGGTGTTGAGGACAGATAATGGCGGAGAGTTCTGTGGAAATGAATTTGAAGAATTATGTAAGAAGTGTGGTATAGCAAGGAATAAGACTACTCCATATACACCTCAACATAATGGAGTTGTAGAAAGGATGAACAGGACGCCGATGGAAAAATCAAGGTGCATGTTCAGTGGTGTCGGGTTAGGGAAAGAATTTTGGGCAGAAGCAGTGGGTACTGCATGTTACCTGGTCAACAGATCACCCTTATTAGTGTTGGATGACAAGACTCAACAACAGGTATGGATTGGTAAGGAACCTTCTCTCACACATCTCAAGGTTTTTGGTTGCAATGCATATGTTCTTGTTCCAAAGAAAAACATAAGTAAGATGGATAAGAAGTCTGAAAAATGTATCTTTATTGGATATAAAGATGGTCTTAAAGGTTATAAGATTTGGATCCCAGAAACTAAGAAGGTAGTGTATAGCTGAGATGTGGTATTTAGAGAAATGAAGGATGTTGTTAAACAAGAAGCCCTACCAAGTAAGGAAGAACCAGAGAAGATAGAGTTTGATTTAAAGGATGATGAATTAGAATCTACAGAAGAACATGAATCACAAGAAGAAGATTCTCATACTCCAGTATTGAAGAGATCAGATCAAGAAAGAAGGCTACCGGAAAGGTATAGTCCATCTGATTTCCATTCAAATTTTGCTTTGTCCATTAATGATGATGATCCTAGAACTGTCATGGAGGTAGTGGATTCAAAGGATGGAAATCTTTGGAAAAGGGCCATGGACAAAGAAATGGCATATTTGGATAAGAATGAGGCTTGGGGTCTAGTGGAGTTGCCAACTGGAAGAAATCCCATTGCTAACAAATGGGTATTTAAAAAGAAGTTGAATTCAGAAGGAAAAGTGGAGAAATAGAAAGCTCGGTTACTAGAAAAGGGTTATTCCCAAGTTAAGGGAATTGATTTTGGTGAGATTTTTTCTCATGTTTCCAAGTTAAACTCCATAAGATTTATGTTATCTTTTGTTGTTGATTTTGATTTTGAAATAGAACAAATGGATATGAAGATAACATTACTACATGGGGATCTGGAAGAAGAAATCTATATGAAGCAACCAGAAGGTTATACTATGAAGGGAAAGAAGGAGATGATCTGCAGCTGAAAAAGTCCCTGTATGATTTAAAACAATCACCAAGAATGTGGCATCAAAAATTTGATACTTATATGCTAGGACTTGGCTTCACAAGAAGCAAAGAAGATCAATGTGTGTATTTTAAATTAATTGGTGACCATTTGATTTATTTGGTCTTATATGTGGATGACATGTTGCTTATAGGAAACAACAAGGAGATTTTCCATGATGTGAAAACTCAGTTGCCCTCTAAATTTGACACGATGGATCTCGGTGCTTCAAATTTCATTTTGGGCATGGAAATTAAAAGAGATTGGAAAATGAGGAAACTCTGGTTAAATCAGAGAAAATATGTCGAGATAATATTGTAGAGGTTTAATATGTAGGAATGTAAACCGGTCAAGGTTCCTATTCCTATTGGTGTAAATTTATTTGTGGATCAGTGTCCCAAGACACGTGAAGAAGAGGAGGACATGTCTCATGTTCCATATGAAAGTGCAGTTGGCAATTTGATGTATGCAATGGTTTGTACTAGACCGGATATTTCACATGAAGTGGGCGTTTTGAGTAGGTATATGTCAAAACCAGAGAAGGTGCATTATACAACAATAAAAAGGGTTTTCAGGTATTTGTGTGGCACTGCTAGCTATGGATTGTGCTACATAGGAAGACTGAGATTGGACAGAGTGGTGTATATACATGGCTTTGTGGATGTAGACTAGGATGGATATTTGGATCATAGGAGATCTACAAGTAGGTATGTGTTTAACTTGTTTGGAGGAGCAATAATTTGGATGAGAAAATGGCAGGTTGTAGTGGCACTTTCAACTACATAAGATGAATACATGGTAGCCACTCATTCAAGTAAGGAAGCAGTATGGTTACAAAGATTGTGTTCAGGTATTGGGTTGGTACAACAAGTTGTAAGGATAGAGTGTGATAGTCAGAGTGATTTTTTTCTGGGAAAGAACCCTGCTTATCATTCCAAGACAAAGCACATTGATGTTCAATATCACTTTGTGAGAGACATGATTGAAGAAAAGAAAGTATCACCGATGAAGGTGGAAACTTTGAAGAATGTTGCAGACTCATTAAAAAAATATGTGAGCACTGAGAAGTTCTCTTAGTGTAGAGGATCCATGGGCATTGTTGCCCTGGATTGTTGGTTATGTAACCATGTAACCTCCTATATGCAAAGAAAACAATATGATCACAAAGAAAGAAAACATTCAACTGAGAGAATGAACGTCACAAGTGAATACACGCAAGAATCCTGTGAAGTGCTTCTTCTTTATTAATGGCAGATCTCTTCAAAAATGGTTACAGTCTGATAGCATCAGGGTGTAAAGATCAACAACCCTCAACACTTCGGAAAGTGAAGTATTTATAATTCCAATTACAAATGTTCCTGTCATTAACTGATCAAGACGTGCTCATTCTATTTTTAGCCTAACTGATTTAACTAATCAAAACTGCTTGATGACTCGGTACAACAGCATATGGAATTTCTGGGGTAGGCCGTTAGCGAGGTTCCTGTGTAACCTCTTCTGACTGGACAAGTGACTGGACCTGGAAAACTTGTCTGCTAATCGAGAAGATCGCAGAGTTCTTGCCATCTGAGATGACTAGGCACTCTGACTTTCAGTAGTCTCCGATACACTTCATCCATGTCTGTATACTTAGCGAATGTGGGCTTAGTAAGGAATATGTATTGAATCTCGTGTTGGATACTAATGTCCAACTGTAGGGCATCCATGAATTATTTGTCGGTGATGCTCCCTTGTATGCCTGCAAACTTTGAAC